>PVIU01003641.1:0-141853 GCA_004026605.1 Ondatra zibethicus
TGCAGTTTTAAAAATTCCAAAGCCACAGGCTTTCAAATCAGCAAATGTTTCTCTGTTCCTTGGAGTCCCAGAATTCTTTTACACTGTCTTGCTTTACCCATTTCATATTCCTGGGGGTTCAATAGTCTAAGTAAACGTGAACCTTGCTAGATAAACATTTAACCACCTTAGCAGTCCATTCTAGAACCCCCATTCCTTAAAATTAAGGTCTCTCACATGGCCACAGAACCTCTAGAGTGGGACTTCCTGAGGGTATTCTGCCTTTACTGACAGTTCCAAGAGACTATGATCTTGAAAAAGAGATAATATACACATTCCGAAATACTAATTTCCTGTCAAATGATATGTTAATGATGCAAAAGGTAGGGTCTGATGATGGCTGATGAGGACTAGCACAGCTTTGAGCTACACCTTAAGAGAATAAAAAATCCACTCTAGAGATTATTTTTATAATGCAAAAAGGAACAGCTGGGGTAGAATGAAACCAGAGAATGGCACAGCAGGACAGGACAGAACTGAGATGGCCTGAAATGCCATGTCTGAAGTCTTCACAGTAATTCTGGTATCACATTCCCTCTGGTAAAACTGAGAACCACTCTGCCTATCTCAATCATATAACTAAGTGACTTGCACTGGAAATCAAGACTCAAAAGAATTTGTCATCAGCAGTGAAGCATAGCTGAATAACCCAAGGGAGAAGTTATTCTGAAGAGTCCCTTTCCCTCTATTTGGAAGAGCTAGTAAACAACCACCTAACACTTTCATGTTGAAGGAGAGAGGGCCTGCTTCATGGTCCTGGCCGCCCGGCTCCCGGCCGCATTGCTAGCTTAATCCCCGAAATAACCACACGGAAACTGTATTAATTAAATTACTACCTGACCCATTATATCTAGCCTTTTCTTGGCCAACTGTCACTCTTGATCTAACCCATTTCTATTAATCTGTGTTCACCACGAAGTCATGGCTTACCGGGAAAGCTTCTAAACAGCGTCATTCTCGGGCAGAACCATGGTGTCTGCCACACTACCTTCTTCCCAGCATTCTGTTCTGTCTACTCCACCTACCTAATTCTGCCCTATCAAAAGGCCAAGGCAGTTTTCTTTATTCACCAATGAAAGCAACACAAATACAGAAGAACCTCCTACACCATTTCCCCTTTTTCTGTTTAAACAAAAAAGAAAGACTTTCACTTTAACATAGTAAAATTACATATAACAGGTATCAAGCAAGAATTACAGTTACCATATTTATATCGACTTTATCTTTTATCATAACAAAGGAAAACTATAACTATTTTTAACTATCCATTTTTCAACTCCATCAAAGATTCCAGAAGGATATAATATTACCTAAGTAAACAGGAAGTGCAACTTCCAAAACTCTAGAAGTGACAGAGACATCTTGCTGCCTGGACAGTCACCCAAAGTTATTTTGTACCATTGGGGCATCCATCTTCAGCCTACAGGCCCATAGTATCCAGCAGACTTTTTCATAAAGCAGGAAATCTTAAAGACAGTTCAGTCTTTCTTCTGTATCCTGCAGAATGTCTCGCAGTCTCTTTCATGAATCAGGAACTCCGAAGGATCATCTCACCTTTAGGCAAGTTCAACAGTCCTCTCTCTGCAGGTTCTTCGTGTCCAGTTTATTCAACAGTCCAAGCAAGAGCAGTTTCTTGCCTAATGGCTAACAAACTCCATAAGGAGCCTCTTCGATGCCCACCTTCCTCTTGAAGTAGATTGGTGCTGCCAAGAGCAGACATGTCTCATTGTCATGAAAAGCCCTAAGTTATTAAAACATTAAATGCCATATTCTGTAGTCTTTGAAAGATATGAAGAATGCCTATTTAACTGAAATTATCTCTATATATCTAGAAAATCTAACTAAGATGACCACAAGTTTGACTATTATCGATGATTATCCATTAACAACCTATATTTCCTAATTATACATTACATTTTTAAATGAACTACCCAATCACAATACCTTAATCAAGATCAGAAATACATATAACAAAATTGACCTTAAATTTATATCAATAAAGCAAAATTTATACCAATGTAAATTATTCATATCTATGTCATATCCCCCTTTAAATGTAAAAGAACATTTATAAACAATATTTGGGAATATGGGTGCAGTTTTTTTCTCTCCAAACTTCTTCCTGCTGTATGGGGGCACTGTTAATCAGGTCTTTCATGGTGTATCCTGTGTGCCAGGTTCATCTCAGTTGGCATTGAGTGAAGTAATTTTCTGAAGGTGTTCACAGTGACCTTTCAGGAGGCCAGCCCCACATTGGGCGCCACTTTCAAATATCAAGCATTTTTCTGCAATTGTTTCTCCATGCTTTTTATGGCAGGAACATCCCAAGAACAGGGAACTCACTTCAGCCACCACTGAAAAAGCATCTTCAAACGCAGCCCCCAAACTGGACTGCCACGAAGACTACACCTGTAAACTGCCTGGACCTGTTTTCTGTCTATGAAAAGCTAAGAACGGTGCCTACTTTGTAAGGATGAATGATCTTCATAAACAACACTGGTATACAGCAGCATTCAGTAAAGGCTTTGCTACTAATCACAAAGTCATACCTGCTTTCTTTGAAAGATTTTCTTTTTAATTTATTGTGTGTACAGATGTATTGGCGTGTACACATTAGTGCAGGTGCCTGAGAAGGCCTGAGGCACTGGATCCCTGTGGAACTGGAGTCACAGATGGTTGTAAGCACCTGACATGGAGCCCAACTCAAGTCCTCTGGAAGTACAGTACCTGCTCTTACACTTTGAGCCATCTATCCAGCCCCCATATTGGCTATTTTTGAAAGGGACCTGGGAGGATTCCTGTCATTCTCTCTACATGTACTTTCACTGCCCTGACCAGCATCTCTACCTGGATGGCCCTAATAGCTTCCAAACTGATCCTTTTTCAGAACACTACATGCATGCACACACTCTTTCTATCTCTCTCTCTCTCTCTCTCTCTCACACACACACACACACACAATGGCACTTGCTCAGAAAAGCTTTCTAAACCCCTCTTTCCACACAGTCAAGGAGAATCATCTTGTTATGCTTGTCTCCCCACCAGAATTCGAGATTCATTCTTCACCCCTCAGAGCCCAGCCAGCACCTGACACAAAGTGCACATGTGAATGGTGATGTATGGACACCCAGATGAAAACCTGAGTTCTGAGAACCCTTTGGGAATATTACTTAGTGCTGGATTCTCTAGCTATCAATATCAACTACTGCCTAAGAAACTGTAAGACGAAAATACAGAATAAACCTCTAATTTCATTAAAAGGTATCAACTTCTCAAAACTGGATCAATTTACAAAAAAAGCAGCCATGCTTTCCACATGAAAGTACACAGTCATATGCAACGCCACACCACAATAAAACCGTATCCAAGACATCACTGTCATGGAGGTAACTCCCCCAACTCCAATGTTTATTTGAAGTTCTTGGAAGAAGTCTAAAGTTTCACACCAATCTAGTTACAGACCTAAGGAGGATAGATGTGTGTAGGTAAGCAGATGGGGAAACATGGCTTTCTCAAAATGTCTGAATGTTTCATTGCATCTGTGGTATGACAGAAAATAGCCCTGAAGAGTGGCACTATTAGGAGGTGAGGCTTTGTTGGAGGAGTGTGTCACTGTGGGGACTCGTGCTTTGAGTTCTCCTATGCTCAAGCTGCCTGACTTTCTGTTGTCTTTTGATCAAGATGTAGCCAGCACCATGTCTGCCTGCACACTTCCATGACTGTAAGGGACTAAACCTCTGACACTGTAAGCTTCCACCTCAATTAAATGTTTTCCTTTATAAAAGCTGTTGTAGTCTTGGTGTCTCTTCACAGCAATAGAAATGCTAAGGCAGCATCTGTTATTTAAAATAGAAAAATGAGGTGTTAAAGATTACACAAAGGCAGAGGATCTGGGAAGAACTGGGAAAGGAAAACTGTGGTCAAAATATATTATATGAACTTCTCAAAGAATAAACAAAAACATTATTTTACAAAAGACTCCACAAATGAAACATTTGTTTTATGTTTATAGAATGTATAAAAATAAAGTTTTAGTTACATTTTTCTAAAATTGTCTTGTAAATCTCTTAAGTCTAGCCAATTTCTTAGCCAGATTTAGGTTGTGTTAGACTAAAATTACACTTGAGAAATGTTTAATTTCCTGAACCAAAGGTTTTGCTCATTCTGCTTAAGCAAAGGCACACCCAGGTCCACCTAGTTCTATTGCTCCCAGCTAAACAAAGCAAGTAGTTTAGTGTGTTTAAGAATCACAAGAAACAAACTGAGGGCATAAACAATTAGCTTTTTTTAAAGATCACTGATAGTGGAATGTGGAAAGAATTCAGACCCAATACAAGGGTCAGACTGGGTGACCTGTAAGTTCCTTTTAACCTAAGTAAACATATTTCATACCAGGAACTTAGCTGCCTTCAGCAAGATTCAATGCAAACTTGACTCAGAAGTTTAGGAGGCTCGATAAGCCAGAAAGAACAAACCAGCTTTCTACGGCCTCCAGGTAGAACGCCTGTGTTTCTGAGGACTTGAAAGAAGCTTCTGTGCAAGGTACAAAGCCAAGACATCGGGAGTCTGCACATATTGAACAAACAGCTGCAACGCATACCTAAACACCATCTGCTCCCAGTACCTTCAAACTATTCTGTAGTGTAAACAGGTCCATTGAAAATTTTAAACTTATTTTACATAAAAGATCTCAGCCAAGGGGTGGTGGGTGGCACAGGCCTATCATCCCAGCTATTCTGAAAACCAGAGGAGGATATTCTGATTCAAGGTTGGCCTGAACCAACTGAGACTCCATATCCCAAAATAAATACGTAAATAAATAACCTAAGACTTATTGTTTTTACAATTTTATTATTACAATACTAGTATTTGAACCAGAGATTGCCAATCAAGGCCATTAATGAGAAATATATTTTAAAATAAATTCTAATTGTTAATAACAAATTTAAGCAGAAATACAATGGTGACAAAAACATTCACCAGGTATTAGAAGACACGTGCACCACATCACTAGATGGCTGGCCTGCAAATACCAACAACCAACTTCTATTGGATTTCATTTCAACGAGAAGTACTCTAACACTTGAAAACATGAATTAATTTTGGGATGTGGGTGTGAGTGGTGTATACACATGTGTACATGCATGCCCATGCACACTCCCGGAGGCTAGAGGAGGACCTCTGCTGCTCTGTTCTGTCACTCTCTACCTTATTCCCTTGAGTCAGGGCCTTCACTAAAATTGGGAGCTAGGATGGCAGCAAGCATGCTCCAATGATCCTCCTGTCTCCACCCACCACAGTGCTGGGTCTACAGGTACACACAGCCAAGCCTGGCTTTTTGTATTGTTCCTAGGAATTTGAACTCAGGACTTCATGTGTTAACTGTCAAACCCTGGACAAATGGCTGAGGTGCCTATTTAACATATCAAATTGGACCTGACCTCCAGGTTCTCTCAGCATCCCTCAGTCCCTACCTGTTACAAGGTATGGTTGGCATACTCTGCCCTCTACCCTGAACTCTCCAGCCTGGTCTGGGCTGCCCTTCCCCCAGAGGCTCTTCCCTATATAATCCAGATATTATGGTTACCCACCCCTTTTGTACCTTTGGCCTCCAGGCTGCTGCACCTATTTCCCCTCTCTCCCACTCCCTTCCCCTGCTTCCCCCATGGCCCAGTTTAGTGTGATTATGTTCCCATACCTAGAAGCAGTCATGCCCTTTTCCTTTTTATTTTTTTCATCCACTTAGTAAGCACTCTTACCCCACTAAGCCATCACTCTAGCCCCACATCTATTTGTTTGTTTATTTGCTTATGGGGAGGGATGGAACCTGAGCTTGTGCTTGTGAAGGTCAGAAGACAACTTTCAAGAATAGTTCTCTGGTGTTGTATGAAAGGAGAGAAGGTTAGTATTCCCCTTGACAAGGATGGAAGAGGCCCTTGGGCCTAACACGTATACGGTTAAAGCATTACCACCTACTTTGTGGCATCTAACCACTGTTTTAAAAACAACAACATTAAAAAAAAAAAAAGAATAGTTCTCTTTTTCTACCATGTGGGTCCTGGAAATCAAACTCAGGTCATCAGACTTGGTGGCAGGTGCCCTTGACCACTGAACCATTTGGCCAGCCGACTCATATTAACTTTTAATAACTTCAAAAAAATATGGGGTGATGATTCAAAGGTAAGAGTACTTGCCCTGCGAGTATCAGGACCTGAGTTTGAACCACAAGTTCCCATGTCTAAAAAAAAAATTCAAGCATGTCTGCACATGCCTGTAATTTCAAAATTTATGGATAGACAGGCAAATTCCAGGAGTGTGCTGGCTAGCTAGCCTAGTTAAAAAATGGCAAGCTTCCGACTGAGTCAAGAGACCCCATGGTAAAGCAATAAGGGAAGAGCAACAGACAAAGACAACCCACATCCTGGTCTGGCCTCTGTGTGTACACATGCGCATGTTCACCTGAATACTCACATACGTGAATCACACACACAATATACACTCAAATGTTAAAGCCAGGTGTGGTGGCTTACTTCTGTAATCCCAGGACCTAGAATGCTAAAGCAGGAAAACCACTATAAATTCAAGAGAATTCTAAGCCAACCTGAGCTACAGAGTGATACCTTGTCTGAAAAAAAATACATAAACAAACAAGGAAAATACAGGTGTTTCATTTTTTTATTATGACTACTACAATCTATGTGGCGATCTCAACCTGAGTATTCCTCTAGAGTTTTTGATTAGAGATGTAATAAATCCAGCTTTGCCGCAACTAAAGATGGCACAACACAGTTGCTGCCATTTCTTTTTCGGGGAGTGTGCCAGTCACCCCTCTGCCAGCATTAAACACTTTCTGCTCAGCTCCCCACAAGTTTGACTTCCACTCTAGCTCAAGGGCACACATGGCCTCTTACTCTGAGTTTCCAAACAGTCCAATCCAAACCCTATTAGTACAAAAGCAAAATCAAATGCCAGTGTCTGCATCCTGTCATATGTATAAACTTTCAGCACAGGAGTTACCTCTTCCTCAGATATACGTCCGGATATCTGACTAAGCTCTTCAGTACCAAGAAGGGTTAGTACAATGTTATTTGCAGAGCTTGTGTATTTGCCATATATTTTTTAAAATATATGTAAGGCGTGGAATTATTCTGTTTGTCTTTATAAAGAACTTGTCTAGAAATAAAGTCAGTTATGATCTGATGATGTAAAAGCATGAAAAGTTTGAAATCTAAAAAAAAGTTGCCAGGCGGTGGTGGTGCACACCTTTAATCCCAAAACTTGGGAGGCAGAGGCAGGAGGATTTCTGTGAATTCAAAAGTTCAAGAACAGTCTGGTCTACAGAGAGAGTTGCAGGACAGCCAGGGCTACACAGAGAAACCATGTCTTGGGGGGGAAAAAACGTTATGCCACATGTAAGTTATGAGGTCCGGTTCAAGAGGTTTGCTCATGTTGTTGGTTTTGGTACACTATCAACTACCAGGAGACAGTCATTTCAGAATCAGTTAAGAATTAAAAGAGGGATAGAGTTGGCTCAGCAGTTAAGAGCAGTTGCAGAGGACCCAGTTTCAATTCCCAGCACACACATTGTGGCTCACAACCATCTGTAACTCCAATCCCAGGGGATCCAATGCCTTCTTTTGGCCTCTGTAAGCAGGCACATGGTACACATACATACATGCAAAACAGTCATACACACATAAAAAAAAATTAAGGAAGCACCAAAATATGAGCAAGAAGTCAGTTGATATTCAGAAGTCAACTTGATCTGAAAATTAGACAACCAATCATATGTTCTGCTTAAGGAATGTGTGAGGTAAATTTACAAATTTATAAGTAAGAGATTAAAGTATTATAGGAGATTATTTAAACTAACCAGATGCAGAGGAAGCCAGCCTTTTACTTGTATATCAAAGAAAGCAAAAACAAATGCTAAGCTACAAAGCTAGACTGAGAAACAACAACAAAATATTGAGTATTTAGAACTCATTGTTGTAAAGGACTACGGTGGCCCCCAAGCCTACACCCGCGCCCTAAGTCTTAGAAGCTGCGCACATTCCCTTTTGAAAAGATATCTCTGAGGCTGGCAGGATGGCTCAGCAAGCGAAGGTGCTGGCTGCCAAGCCTGACAGCCTGAATCCAATCCCTGGGACTTCCATGGCAGAAGGCAAGAAGGGACTCGTGAAAGCTGTCCTCTGTCCCCACACACAGACACCATGGAACACGTGTACCCACACAAGTAAATAAATGTTTTGTTCAGTCTCGAGGATGTAATTAAGAATCTTGAGGAGATCAAAGTTATCTTAGATTATCCATGTGGGCCTACAGGTTACAATCCAATGACAAATGTCGTCACAATACAAAGGGAGATGGAAATTTGAGACAGAAAAGGGGAAACGATGCTATGAGGCAGATATGGAGGGGCCTCTAGTCAAAGAAAATGGCCAGCATCCAGAAACTGAAAGAGACAAAAATCTGAGAGGGAATGAAATCAACCTAAACCTTGATTTCAGACTTCTGGCCTCCAGGCTGTGAGAATAGCCTGACCTGTTTAAGCCACTCAGCTTGAGGTCATCTGCTGTGGCAGCCTTAAGAAAAAAATGAACTTTTTACAACGTTAAAAAGACTCCTGGCCAGGCGATGGTGGCGCACGCCTTTAATCCCAGCACTCAGGAGGCAGAAGCAGGCGAATCTCTGTGAGTTCGAGGCCAGCCTGGTCTACAAGAGCTAGTTCCAGGACAGGCACCAAAGCTACAGAGAAACCCTGTCTTGAAAAACCAAAACCAAAAACAAAAAAAAGCTCCAGTTGCTTTCATTTCCTTTTTTTTAAGATTAAAATAATAATGTTAAAGTATGTACACTGAAGGGTGGTGACATGTGCATGTGAGTGCTGGCACCCAAGGTGGTCAGAGGTATCAGACCCCCACCCTGCGGCCGGAGTTACAGGTAGCTGTGAAACAGCCAATGAGGGTTCTGGGAAGCAAATTCGGGCCTACACAACAGTCCGTTTAACCACCAATGTCTCTCCATTCCTCCAGTCCCTTTACAGTGGATTTTAGATTAGTAAAACGTAAACATCCCATTACTTACCCTAGAGGAGTAAATGGTACAAGGGACACACTGCTCAGCTCCAGTAGTGATAGACTACCAGAACCTGGAAAACTCTACATGATGTAGGCAGATGACTCAGTGGGTAAAGCACTTGTCACATGAGGACCTAAATTCAGATCCCCACATGAAGCCAGACATGCCACTGTGCAATCCATTGCTCCTACAATGAGATGGAAGCAGTTACAGGAGAGGATCTGGAAACTCAAAAGCTGGCACACACGGGGAGAGCAAGAGACCTTGACTCAAAGTACAAGGAGAAGATCAATAGCCAGGGTTGTCCTATGACCTCTATAAGCATGCCATGTATGCACACAATTATGAATATGAATACCTTTGTACATACACACGTACATGCACACAGATTTTTTAACATGAAAGGTTACACAAATTGATGCACAAATTATTCAGAATTTTAGCGATGAATATGATCTCAGAAATGAGAATGGGAAAGAACCTATATTTACATAGGATCCAATGTTAAAGCCACACAATCTGCTTTTGGAAAACAAAAGAAGCCCTCATCCTCACCTTCTCCCTCCTCAAATGGAATTGATTGACAAGAGTTTGGATACATGCTGGGCGGTGGTAGCGCATGCCTCTAATCCCAGCACTCAGGAGGCTGAGGCAGGGGGATCTCTGTGAGCTTGAGGACTATAAGGCCTATGTAGAGTCCCAGCCCACCGGACCGCACGGTGAGATCCTGCTTTGTCTTTAAAGATCGATATTGAAAAGGAGTAGAGGAACACATTTTTTCTTTCCCTTAATCTTAGCTTTAAGATCTCCTCCTTCAAACCATTAACTCCAAAAGCCCTAAAATCGCCCAGACAGCAGCGGTTGTAGCGCTGGGGCATGTTCCACTCCGCTGTCCTCAAACGCATGTCCTTCCTTCCAATCAATAAACTCGCTAACTCTGCTTCACTCTGACTCATCCCGAATGTCTCTGCAGCAAGAATACGGGCAGCACTTGAGCAGAGGTCCCTGAGGCTCTGAGGGGTCTTGCCATGTGCAAGGTCAGCAACTTTAAGGAGCATTCCCAGCTGTCCCAACTGCTACTGAAAATACGCGGAATTAAATGCTTACCCACGTGGCAAACTTAGTAAAGTAAAAGGGAGGGAGGAAGCCATCAGCCTAGAATTCCTGAAAATTCTGAATGAAATCCCATTCTAAACGTCAATTGCTCAGAAAACCTGGACGTGGAAAAGAAAGTGATTTTTGTGATTCCTAGCCTCTCCTAACTCCCGTCCTCAGGCATAATTTCTTACTGGAGCAAACTCAGTGAGGGGTCTGTCCCCAACTGCATCCCCTGACACAGAAAGAGCTGCGAAATGGGGAGGAGGGGTGAGAACATAGATGATACAGCTCCATTCTGCCCATCCTGAACATTGGGGAGAACCCAAACAGCGCTCTTCTCTCAAACTGAAAGCTCAAAGGGAAGCAGATCCGTAAGTTTTTGAGACTTCACATAACTAAAGTCACGTTAGGAGGGCTTCTCTACTTTTGCTGTTTTCCGACTTCACCCTCCCCAGGAAAAAGAAACAGTAGCAGGCAGAAAGCAATCTGACATGAGATCAGCCCCACACTGAAGCCCAGGCGAAGCTGGCGGAGAACTGGAGTCACAGTGAGGCTCCTATCGTAACCAATGTATTCATTTCCTCGCCAGGCTCTCGCTTTTCACCCGGGAGGAACGCGAGGCGAGAGGCGTCCTTCAACCCGCTGTCACTTCGGTCAGCGTCTGGAGGACTTCCTAATCTAAAAGCCCTCGGAAGTGCAGATGGGGCCAGTCCCACCATCACCACCCCGGACTCCATGCCCTACTTTGCCGGGCACCGAGACGGGCAGGAACAGCCGACCGGGGGCGGGGGTGGGGCGCACCCGGGGACACACTCAGCCTTCAGCAGGATCTTGCAGAAGGAACCCCAAAGTAAGCACCAGAAACTCCTCCCCCGACACCGCCGCCCGCGGCGGGAGGCCGGGTGTTGAGGCACGTGCTCGCCGGGGGGGGGGCGCTGCAAAAGCTGCGCCGTCCGGGCCGCGCCTCACCTGGACCCCGGTGTAGTTCTCGAAGAAGAAGAGCACCATGTTCTGGTAGACGCAGTAGAGCCGGTCGTCCACTCGCTGGTACAGGCGGGCGGGCAGCAGCGCCGACAGCACCCGCCACAGCGTCCAGGCCAGCAGGTAGGTGGGCGCCGAGCCCAGCAACACGACGCTCGGGAGCAGGTAGCGCATAGAGTACGTGTGGAGCACCAGGGACAGCAGCATCCTCTCGGCTAGCCGGCCGCCGACTCCGCCTGCCCGGCCCGCGCCGCCGCCAGGACCTCAGCCGCCGCCGGCCGCCCGCCAATCACCGAGCGGGGGCCGGCCGCGCCGCCGCCCTCCGGCCTGGCTCCGCCCCCAGCATGGGCCGCGGGGCCCCGGGACCCGGCGGGGACTGTGGCGGCCCCCGCCCGCCGCCGCCACCGCCGCGGAAAGGGCACGCCTCGGCTTGCCCGGCGCTCTCGCCTCGGGGCGCTCGCTCGGCTCCGCGCGAACCGCGCCTGCCTGTCAGCGGCTGGGCGGCGGGAGGCGGGACCGAGGCAATAAAGCGCCTCCTGATTGGCCGATGTACGGACGTAACGCGCGCTCTGATGGGTCCGGATCCGTTCTCGTCACTACGCATGCGGAGCTGCGGATGTTGGCTGTGGATGAGCCCCGAAGATGGAAGAAGATGGGTTTAGGCCTCTGCCGGCTTTCGGCTTCGGTCCAGCCTGAAGAGAGCAGCGTGGGGACATGAGGATGCTCCCTGCAAGCCGCGCGTGAGCCGACTCGGGTCGTGGAGCGCAGGAGGAGCTCAGCGCCGCAGGTTACGGGCTGCTGCAGCCCATTCGTGGACCGGGCGCCACCCGTGTCCCCAGTGCAGAAGAAGCGGCCTTCCCGCCCAGCTATTGCAGATGAGGCCGGGTCTGTCTCCCGTAGCCGTGGTTCACCTTCCACAGGACTGTCCCCTCCCTTTATTAGACCCTTGAAACCTTCACTCTTGCTTCACTTTAACTTGTTTAAGCTGCTTGCCCGTTGTTTCTGCTGTTTTTTCCTAATTGCCTATGTTTCTTCTTTTTTTTTCAGTGTGTAGGAAAGTACTTTCCTATACACGTAGAATCCATAAGTTCTGTTCCCGCCAAAAACTAGAAAGTTTAAGGAGCAGTAAGAACTTATCCAGAGGCCCAGGTCCTTCTGCCCTGACTGGTGGAGACCAGGCAACTCTCTACGAGAAGGTATAGAAGAAAACAAGTCCTTGTGTAGATTCAGATCGCTATAAAGTCAATTTTAAGTGTGTGTGTGTGTGTGTGTTGATTTCTGTGAGTGACCCTGAGGTAGTTACGGCCTGTTTTCTCCCTTTCCGATCCAGACCCCTGAATCGTTTTCCCACCTCTTGTCTCTTCCTCCTTGTCTTGCACTTTCTTTCATCCCTTGCCCCAAGTTACTCCCCATCACCTCCGAGATGTGCTTAAGGCAAACAGATGACTGCTGTCATGTGCATACTATGTCAGAAACAGAGGGGCATGCGTATGTGTGTTTACAATGTCTGGATTTATTCAACTAGAACAAATTCCACAAGTACAGTGGTTTCACTGGGACCAAAGAGTCCCACTTTATGTGGTAGCCCTGGCCAAGGCCAACACAGGTTCTTTTAGTAATTGCAGTAGTAATTACTAATATTAACTCTCAGATCACACACCACTCAGTTTATCATCTATGTTTACATACGTATAT
The DNA here is from genome assembly GCA_004026605.1 of Ondatra zibethicus. Lineage (NCBI taxonomy): Eukaryota > Metazoa > Chordata > Mammalia > Rodentia > Cricetidae > Ondatra > Ondatra zibethicus. The sequence continues at coordinate 12,895 of PVIU01003641.1, forward strand.
ATGTCATTATGTAGGGCTATGTGATTACCCAGGGTTAAAAGAGGGCAAGGAGTTTAAAAAGCCTTGGGAAGCCAAAGCTGGGAAACTGATAGGGATGCAAGAGTCTCTGTATTGATAACATATGAACCACAAACCAGCTGCAGGGAAGAAGCTACTGTGGTTGGGCCATGAATTTGACAAACTGTCCAGTTTACAGATGCAGAGGTGAAAGGACAGAACTTAGTCCAAACAGAGGAACTCTTAGGCAGATGGACAGCAGATCCAGACTGGCAGACCAGCAGTTGAGTAAACCACATCAAAAGCAGGGACTAAGCCAACCTGAAGGTCTCTGGAAGTTCGGGGTTCTCTATCGGCCGTGATATACACAAGATAGCTAGATGACCCATTAGTAGGGACATTGGCATCTCAATGTCAGATGTCAGTCTTTGTCGAAAGAGAAACAGGATTTCCAATACAGTTATATAACTGAGGCCCTCTCTCTTCCCAACTGTAAGTTTCCACTTCTAGGAATCTCACTAGAAATTTCATTTACAGAGAAAAGACATGTATTAAACCCCTTAATGTAGCCTTGGTGGCTTTTTCCCTTGTCAGAATATAATCCTGGCTATCTCTGTAGCCCCAAGTTGATACAGCCTAGAGGTCTTGATCAGGTTCGTTGTGGCATTGGAAAAGTCTCAAACACAACACAGACAGAATTAGCAGTTAAAGAAAGGTGTTTATTGTGGGATGAGGAAATACATGCACACAGCAGACACACAGAGAGAAAAACAAAGACAGTACAAAGTAAAGCAGAGACTCAGCCAAAAAAACAAAACAAAACAAATCTTGGAGATGGGGTATTTTAAGTCTCTGAAGAGTCTTCCTCTCCTAATTTGTTCAGTTTGAAGAAATATAGGATGGTTGATTGGCCAGCCACCGTTGTGTAACATGTCATAAAGCCTTGAACTTGTTGAGCTAACCCATCGTGTGGAGGGGGCCTGCTGTTGCAGGACAAAAGCCAACAAGGCTTTTAGTTTTAGCTTCCAGGCTTTTGTCTCAAGCTAGGAGGGCCAGGAAGAAGCCAACCATCTTGGAAATTCCCCACCTTTAATATCTAGCCATGGTGCGTCTCCTTATCTGTTTACCAGGGAGTCTGTCTAATTCCTAATCTCTCCAGCTGTGTCTGTGAAACTGTTTCCTCATTCCTGAGACGGTAACTGTGTATTTGCTCCCACAAGCCTGACACCTTCCTGTTATCACTGAGGAACACGATATTTCAGAGTGGACAGTTCGGTTTGGAGAGGGAAAAAAGGTAGGCAAACCAGATGTTTTCTGAGTTTGAGGTCAAGAAAACAGGCGTGCTTCAGCAGTGGAAGTGGGGTGGTGTTGCTACAGAGGATCTTCAGGAAGTGAGAAAGCCTGGAGTGTCATGTTATAGGATATTTGATCTTTTGGCTTTTCGAGGGGCTCACTGCCCAGCTCCCAAATAAATCTCACATGCGGACGCTTATCCTTAATTATAAATGGCTTGGCTTGTTTCTTGCCAGCTTTTCTTATATTAAGTTATCCCGTCTACCTTTTCCCTCTGGGGTTTTATCTTTCTTCTGTGTATCTCTCTTTCCTTCTTACTCCGTGGCTGACCCCTGATGTCCTCCTCTCCTTGTTCTCTTGTTCCTCATTCTCCCTTTCTATTTATTCTCTCTGCCTGCCAGCTCCGCCTATCTTTGCTCCTGCCTTGCCATTGGCCGTTCATCTCCTTATTAGGACCATCAGGTGTTTTTTAGACAGGCACAGTAACACAGCTTCACAGAGTTAAAGAAATACAGCATAAACAAAAGTCAGACACCTGAAAATAATATTCCCCGACAGTGTCAGAGCAAGCAAGTGTAGGAGCTTGGCTGGTATCTAAAAAAAGAAGCTAGAGGAGAGAAAATGTTCTGGTTTCCAGGCAGGCTTAGCAGTGAGGGGCTGTAAAGAGTTGAGGGAAGGGCTTATGAGGTGCATGTTCCACGTCAGGATATGCTTTGAGGTGTACTATGATTTCTTTTCCCCTTCTGACTTCAAGCTGTCTTCCCCAGATTATAAAACAGATTTTCTGCTCATCATGGGAGGTCTTTGGCTTTGCCTGGCCAAGGGAGGCTCCTGCTGTCCACATCAGAATGTGTCATCAACCACTGACCACTTACAAAGGGGGTTTAGTGACTTTTAAGATGCTCTTAGTATCATTACCACACTGATACTTACATGTCCCAAATGGAGCCCGGGAAGAAGCTGACTACCAATGGACCTTTTGATTCCCCTTCTCACTACCTAGCATCCCCTGTCACCAACACTTGAACTTTTTTGAGTAATGTTTTCATAGCAACTGTAGTGATTTTCAGAGATGTGTGATGAAACTGCCTAACTCGGTGAATAGTGTCTAAATATCCCAAGCATAGTGTTTACAGACCATACTTGAGTGCATGGCTTTTTTCTAAATGTCTTTCTTACATTTGTTAATTAACGCTACCAAAATAACCTCATCTTGAAGAAGCTATGAGTTTCTGACTTTGGTGCAATATGATAAGAGAATGTTCACATTATTTGAGAAGGCTACTAAAATGCTCTCTCCTTTTTTTTCCAAATCCTCATCCATATCTAAATGGGGCCAGATTTTATTCATTGGCGCCAACCAGCTGTTGCAAAATCCTCAACCCTCACTTCAAAGGGAATAAGATAATTTATTCTAGAGCCAAATAAGAGTGACCACGCCAGGGAACACAGATTTGGGTTACTACCAAATACCATTCTTCAACATGGTAGCAGTTTCCTGATGTACTTATAGTACTCAAAAAGGAAAGTGGTCAGTCAAGTTATTTTTCAGACACTTTGGTGGATGCATGATGTAGTCAGGTTCCAGGGAAATGGGTAAATCTGCGGCAGGCTTCAGATGTTATCGGATGGCATTCGTAGTCTTTGAGTTATGGAAACTGCAGGTCATGATTATGCATTACAAGAGTATTTACCGAATCATCATGAGGAAGTTAGGTCACACGCACGGGTGGGCAATAAATGGCTATTTAGAGAGCTAAGGATAACTCAAGATAATGGGCTCTAGACCTGCAACATTCCAGTTCCCACAATTCAAATAAGTTCTAATCAGTCAATCAGCCTTGTAGACTGTTTCACATGTGTTCCCCTCCTAGTGTCAGTTCACAACCAAGGAACAATACCCAGTATCGCCTTTTACACCTGGCAGTAGAGAGATTGGCAGAAATAAAAACATAAGCAGAACCTTCCTTCTGACTAACTTTTTGCTGCTTTAAAAATATAGTTTATATATGTGTGTGTATGTATGCTACTTAAAGTATAAAAGGTTTATTAGTATTTCTAAAAGAATTCATAAATGACATGAAGGAGGAAGCCATTTTGGAGGTTCTCTTGTTTTGAGATAGTCTCACTGTGGTTCCCAGGCTGTCTCTCACTCCTGAGCTCAAGCAGTCCTCTTACGTTCTGGGACTATAGGCACATACTAGTGTGTCTGCTCAGAAGTCAGGGGTTTTTGCTTGTTTGTTTGGTTTAGTTTTTTGTTTTTGCTTCCCCCAAAACAGGGTTTCTCTGTGTAACCCTGACTGTCCTAGAGCTAACTCACTTTGTAGACCAGGCTGGCCTCAAGCTCACAGAGATCCACCTGCCTCTGCCTCCCTAGTGCTGGGATTAAAGGTGTGCGCCACCACCACATGGCTCAGAAGTCAGAAGGGAGAAACGAAGCCTTTGATGAAATCCTCAAGTCTGTAATTTTACTGGCAGGAGCCCTAACAACACAAGAAACAAGGCTACTTAAGTCAACTGTGGAACCCACCCCTCCAGTTACACAAGCTTTAAAAAAAAGTTTATTACATTATTTGTTAATTTTGCATCAATTTGATGAAGTACAGGACAGAAACAAGTGAGTAAAGTTTTATTTTGGTTCCTGGTTTCAGAGGATTTCAGCCCATGGTAACAGGGAAGACTGAGACTGTCACATCTGAGGAAGCAGTGAGCAAGGCCAGAAACAGGGCAAGGCTATATAGTCTTTAAAGGCCTGTCTATTGATACACTCCCGCCAAAAGATTCAGGAGCCTCCCAGAATAGTGTACCACCAGCTGAAGAGCAGAAGAGCAGGTGTCGCAAACATGACCCTGCGGGGACATTCAGATTTAAGTCATAACAATTATTAATCCCTGTTTGAAGTAGGCTTTTGTGTTATTACTCATCCTACCATCCATGTTAAAACCTCCTGCTTATTCTGTGTAGTCCCCTGATTCCTTAACCTGCCCATAGTCAAGCTGGCACCAGAGAGAATAGTTAGTACTTATATGCCTGATGCCGATTGGGAGTCTGTAACAGATTTTCAAAGGTCTGCTTGGCGGAATATAATGTCAATGGTAAGAGACAAAAGGTGAGCCGGGCAGTGGTGGCACACACTAATCCCTTCACTCGGGAGGCAGAGGCAGGCAGATCTCTGAGTTCAAGGCCACAAGTTCTGGTCTACAAGAGCTAGTTCCAGGACAGGAACCAAAAACTACAGAGAAACCCTGTCTCGAAAATCCAAAAGAAAAAAAAAAAAAAAGAGAGAGAGAGAGAGGCAAAAGGTGAAACTATGTATGAGAGCCAGTGATGTGTACAGTAGAGTGAGTTTATACAGTGGCATTTTTAAACTCTAATACTAAAGGATGTTCAGAATAAATAGGACACTGACGTCAGGAATGATATGATAGTCACACAAAGATGTAAGACCATCTTCCCAACTGAGGAGTTGCAAGTGTCTTGAGGAAGGAAGGAGGTCAACGAGCAACATGCCCAACTCTTCACCCCACCCTTGACCCATCAGCAAGCTCTCCTGGTTTCACCATCACCATCCACCCTATCCACCCTCTATCAGTGACCACACTTCCCAGACACCAGTTGGTCCTATAGGTGTGAGTATAAGTACCTCTGAACCAGTCTTGGGCCCACCCGTGTGCCTATTGCACTCGGTTCACTAAATCCTATGGATAGTTGCTGGTGGGGGCTAAGCTGTGCTTCCCCAAATTCATGTAAAATTCTCCCTCCTGCACCTTGGAAAGTGGCCTTATTGCATAGAAGGCCTTCATAGAGGTAACCAAGTTAAAAGGAGGTGAAGAGGGTAGGTCCAAGTCACCTTAACAACAAACTTTGGGCTACAGAGTCTCAAAGCGGGTGTCTTCGAAAAGAGGACAAAGAACAAAGGCATCTTTAAGCCAAAGAGAAGCCAGGAACAGGCGCTCCCCTGCCAGTCCTCAGAACTCTATCCTGCCAGAGGCTCGTTTTCTGCCCTCTACTCCCAACATGGCAACAGTAGACCTCTGTTGTTTGAGCCCCAGTATGTGGTGCTTGGTTACCCACACCGAGCCAACAAATACAGGAGGCACAGATCCTGTGACTTCTCAGCTGGAAATGCTCCTGCCTCAGTAAAATCTCCAAGTCCTGTCTCTGATGTGCAGTGCTGTGTTGTGAGCCACATCTGTGGCTGCATGGGCATGGGACTGTCAGAGTCAGGTGCACAGCATCCAGCCATTCAGAACTCTTTAGTTTTTGTCCCAGGTGTCTGCTCCCCAGGAAGATCAAGATGTAAGCAGTGCATGCGTGATAAGGGGGGCATGTATGCTACAATATGTGTATGTAGGTCAGAGGATGACTTCATGAAGTCAGGTCTCACCCATCTTCACACGGCTTTCATGAACTTTTACTTACTGAGTCATCTTTTCAGCCTAAAACTAGAATTTGTGAGGCAGAGTATCATATCTGTGCCTTCAGGATAAACTCCCTTGTTCTGCTTCTGTCTTACTACATGATTTCAGTGTGGCATGATGGCGAGAATGGAGGATCCTGGTGAAGAGCTTTATTGTGCTCTTGCTGTCTTTCTGTAGCCTGGACCAATGCACAGCAAGTAAGTCCATAAAACACACTGACCAAACTAGAGAGGAAATCTGCACTCTAGGAAGACGTGCTTTCCTGGGAGTTACTTAAGCCCTTGGCAAACAGCTTTATCTTCTGGGAATGAAGTTCCTGGAAGAAGTTGACTCAGTCTGACAGGTCAGTTGCTGCACACCTAAAATGCTAATCCCGACTTGGGAGATATTAATGGAGTGTTTTCTCTGTCCGTGTGCCTTCTTTTGGAAGGCATTCTACAGGCACTGCCAAGCAAGGCAGCACTACAGTCATCCTGTTCTAAAGAATCACTCCCGTCCTTCCCGGGTAACTGGATCCAAGGTGATTAAGTCCTGGGCCAGCTGAGACACCGTTGATGGCCCACACAGCTAAGCACTGAATCTCAGTAGGGACACGACTCCAAGTCATGAACAGGGCCATGCAAACCCAAACCACAAATGCCACAGAAGGCCAGAAGAGACAAGCTTGGAGAGAGAGAAACAGCCTGTGTGCCTGTCAGGAAGGAAAAAGTCAGATGCTCTGAGGCATCCCGTTGACCGCCAGCAACGACATTACATGGAAGTTACTGATTCTTCATAAAACATGACCTTCTCCTGTTGTACTAGAATAGCCTTAAGATCTTTGCACAGAAGTGATCCCTCACTAAGACAAGCCCCTTAGGACACCACTCAGCTCTCCGCAGCCTGTCTGAGCTCTCATCCTTGCTGGCTTTCCAACAGTGATGCTTCACACAGACTTTTTCGTTCTCTAGAAAAGCATCAGGCTGTTTCATCTTGTAGTATTTGAACACATACTGTCATGTTAATCCCGCAGATGCAAGGAGAAAGACCACTGGCCGAAATGAGGCCAATAAAATTAAATTGATCATTTTTTATTCCTGTGCATGGGCTGTTTCCCACTAAGGCTGGGGTTAGGTGATCAGCATTGGATATGAGGAAGATAAGGTTTTAATAGCTCAGATATCCTGAGCTATAAATATTTAGATTTTAATAGTTAATATAGATAACATATAGCATATAGCTAATATAGAAAATAGGGGGTTTCCAAATGGGAAATTTATCAGGCAAATAAGCAGGGATCAAAGTAGAACGTAAGGAACATAAGCATAACAAGTTGGTCGTAGCAACCTTTTTTTTCACAAACCAGATTTGGTTTAATATTTTGCAACAACAGAAAACAAACCCAAGCACTACACACTAACGACATAATGCAACCCCAGAAAGAGGGAATGCAGAGGCTACAGGCATAAGCTAAATCTTTAGAGTGGACCACAGAACTGCCTATGACCCCATTGGCGGTGACAGGACAAGCAGGTACTATATCTGGAGATGCCATATTCCCGCCCCAGGAACCCCTGGTAGCAAAGCCTATGGTAGGACACTTTCTTATTTTCACACAGTAGGAGGCTGAGCCACTGAAGAGTATGCAGTCATCACAATAAGCAGAGGTGGACCTGTTGCATTTTGCTGGCTTCACTGGCTCTTTTTCCAAGCTGCTTGTACTACGGCAATGACTAACAAACAAGGTCCCATAGTTTCTGGGTGATATGGGCACCTTCAAGGACATAGATGTGAATTTCCATCAGTCTCAGTCTGGCTACAGTTCCATAGACCACGCAACAATGACAGCAGCTAGCCCAAACCTGAGACCCTCTCTTTCTCCTGGAGGCTCTGATTCAAGCCCTTGTTCCTGTGAACACACTTGGGGCACAGCACGCTGTCCTCCAAGTGTGGGACTGGAAAGGTTCAGGCTGGAAGCAGGAAGAGGACAATCACTTTCCCTTTCTTCTCAGGTACCCAGGCTCTACAGGGCGAACTCAACCACTTGAGTCTGCAGGAAGCCTCCCCCATGGACCACACACCACAATTCCCCATAGGTCTCTGGTGTTGCCATGGACTGCAGGGCCTCATTCTTGTTGGCATTGGCTGCAGTTCTGGCCCCAGACGCCAACACTGCCTCAGAGGCAGTTGTCACAACAGTGGTTCTGACTTCTTCAAAGAGGACAGAAGGTTCAGTAAGGGCAGGCACCTTCTCCTCGGTACAGGGACCACTTCAAGGGGAACTGTCACCTGAGGACAAGGCACATGCCCCTCCTCTGTCTCTGTCTTCATTTTTTCCCCGAGATATTTTCACCCTGACCTCTTTTGGTGTGTCGGGAACATTTTTTTTAAATCAGGCATTTGGTCGGGGAAAGCCCCTGCAAGGGGTCGTTTATAAGCCTCTAATTTCTGATCTTTGCTGCTCAGCTTCATCTCCTGGCACCATGCCCACAAAACATCTCGGTGAATCAGGTTCAACGGGGGGCAGATAAACCAGTAGAGGAGGAACTGGTACCTTCCTACAAGCGGGTCTTAGAGTCTCAGCATCTCCTGCTTCCTCTTTTGGTCTACAACTGTTCTCTTTCGCTGTCTTGTTTTGCCTTTTCCCCTTTGCAGGGGTTGTCACAAAGGATGTTCTTGGTTGACTAGACATCTGGCATTCCACTTCTCTTGGCTTTCCTGTGCTGCTCAACTCCTTATTTCCAGCCTGCTCCATCTTCAAATTAGATGAAACCGCCAAAAGAAAATTCTTCCAGCTTCCAAATGACCTCTGGCCTCAGCTGACTTTTTGGTCATAACAACCTTTTGAAACAAAATCATGGTTGCAAGGTGGTTATAACAAAAGCATGGCTGCTGTCTCTGGAGCAGGCAGTCAGTACAGAACCATTTGTAATTAAGGTGACAGGTGAGACATAGCCCAATCCTTATGAAACAGATTTAATTATAAATAGTAATAAACCCTAGATTGTCTTTACTATAATTTGGCTTTCAAACCCAAGATGGAGGCAGGTTAGTTTATCAACCTGCACGGGCAAGCTCTTCCTCTCGGCCTTGCACACCGCCGCCGCCTTCACACTATTTTTCTTCCTGCCCAGAGCGTGCCCAGGCTTGTCTGCTCTGGTTCCTCGGCTTGCACAACACTGTGGGGGGCTCCACTAGACGACTGACCATAACTCCCTGCAATGGACTGAGGAAAGGCTAAGCTCATTCTTGGAAGTCTCCAGTTGGCTGCTCTCCGCCACACCTGCTACTCAGGTGTTTTTGCCTGAGTCTAATTCTCAGCTGTGGGTTTTGATACTCTGACAATCGATGCTGACTCTCTGATGTACAGATTAGTTCTCTTGAGTTGCTAACATTTATAAAAGAAATCTTTATACCAGACATCTAAACCTGGAATATTTAGGGAAAAAAATGTTAAGGTTCATAGCAGAATGTACCACTGCTACCTACAACTTCCACCATGCTCCTTCTGAATCAATCTTTCTCTCCCCTTCCCTCCCTCCCTCCCTCCCTCCTTCCCTCCCTCCCTCCCTCTCCGTCGCTGGAGAATTGGCTCGGTGGTTAAGAGCACTGACTGCTCTTCCAGAAGATCCAGGTTCAAGTCCCAGCACTTCCATGGCAGCTCACAACCATCTGTAACTTTTTCTGGACTCCAAGGGCACTGGCATACATGTGGTACATAGACATAAATGTAAGCAAAGCATCCATACATAAAAAAAATAAAAATGAGGAAGTGTTTAAAAGCCTTCTCTGTTCCTCATCATTAGCATCCATCCTATGCATGATTTGATGGCTGGCAGGAGTTGCCAAATCCTCTGTCAAAAGTATCTATGAAAAGTACCTATCAAAAATACAATCAAAAAGTACCCTTCAAAAGCACCTTGAAGGAGAAAATCTTTGTTTTAGCTAACAGTGCAAGATACAGTCCACCACAGTTGGGAAGTCAAGGTAGCAGGAGCTTGAAGCAGCTGGTCACATTATGTCCACAGAGAAAAAAGCAATGGGTGCAGGCTTGCCAGTGCTCAGCTTGCTGTCAACAGTTTATACACTAGCCATATTAATAGGTGTGCTGGTGTGGGAGGCCCTTCTATGTGTTGCTTTTATTGGTTAATGAATAAAGAACTGGCTTGGCCTATAGCATGGGAGGATAAGGGCGGAGTCAGAGAGATGCTATGGATCTGCTGCCGGAGATAGATGTGCTGAAACTTTGCTGGTAGACCATGACCTTGGGGTGATGTACAGATTAATAGGAATGGGTTAAATTAAGATGTAAGAGTTAGCCAATTATAAGTTATAGCTAATGGGCCAAGCAGTGATTTAATTAATACAGTTTCTGTGTGATTATTTCAGGTCTAAGATAACCAGGTGGCCCGGAAGATCAAGCAGGCCTTCCTCCAAGAGTTTTAGGTCAACACAATAGAAATTCAATAAGACAAGCTGGTGGGGCTTTTTCTTGATTAGTGATTGATGGGGAGGGCCCAGCCCATTGTGGGTGGTGCCATCCCTGGCCTGGTGGTCCTGGGTTCTATATGGAAGCAGGATGAGCAAGCTATGAGGAGGAAGCCGGTAAGCAGCACCCCTCCATGGCCTCAGCATCAGCTCCTGTCTCCAGGTTCCTGCCCTGCTTGAGTTCCTGTACTGACTCCTCCAATGAAGAACAGTGATGTGGAAGTGTGAGCCAAAAAAGCCTTTTTCCCCAATCTACTTTTGGTTATGATGTTTTATCACAATAATAGTAACCCTGACTAAGACAATGGGTATAAGTACACAAATCAAATTTTTACTGACAATAAGTAATGAAGAATTTTACTTTAAAGCAATCCTTTGAGATCTCTGGTTACTCTTCAGATTGTATTAAGCTTTCAGTGTATGTGTAGTGGTGGGGACACGAATGCCCTGGCACACATGTGGAGGTCAGAGGACAGCTCGCAGGAGTTGACTCTCTTCTCCCATCATGTGGATCCTGGGGATCAAACTCAGGTTGTCAGGTTTGGTAGCAGGCACCTTTTTTACCTGCTGTGCTATTGATTCTTTGGTGCATGTTTAATTTTGTCATCGATTAAATATGTAAGCAAAATACTTATTTTTATATAATTAAATCCTGGCTGAATATTTGGTACTTCAGAATTAAATGGTCATCTTCAGTGTTTGCTCAAGTTGATCCATAGTTTGATTTTAGAATCAACACTGATGTAAATACATAATACAAAATGGCAGAAATATATTTAGGGCCATTGCAGAAAAGTATTGAAAATTCTGCCCTACCCCCAAGAAAAAATTCATTTAACAGTGTTTTTCAAAACTCAAGTCAGCTCTTCAAACAGCAATTTTTAAAATCAAACATTCTAACACAATACAATCGAATACATACTAATTTGATACATGCTGAGGAACAATGATAGGAAAAGACTAAAAGTCTTTCTTTTCCGTGATTAAGCCAGCATGTTTCTATAAGGGCAGAAAACTTAATGTGCACAGGGAAGCAGTGTGGTTCACCACATGCAACAGTCGGATCTGAGCCTGTCTCGGCCGTGTTGTCATTGTGTGGACAGCGTGTGTTGTGAAAAGGGCACATGTGTTCATGAGTTAGCCTGCAGTGAAATCAGCATGACACAAACACCTGGTATTGTGAACAATGCCTTGGGCTCACTACACATTTGCTTTCAAGTTAACTTTCTGTCACTGGATTCAGAACCCATTTCATGATCCCACAGTGAGTTGCCAGCCACAGTTTATGAAGCTGTGATCTCACTCTGATCTCATCCTAAACCCTTCTGTTCCCCGTGGTATAGGACAGTCCCACCCTCTACAGAGCACCCAGTCCTTTGTCGGTCCCAGCCTGAGCTGCTGCTGCAGGCCACTGTGCTCTTCAGGAAGCTCTCACCACATTTCCAAGGAATGCTCCAGGACCCAGTCCCAGGCCACTGTGCTCTTCAGGAAGCTCTCACCACATTTCCAAGGAATGGTCCAGGACCCAGTCCAACAACACACCTTCCATTTAGCCTGCACTAGCTCTTTAAACCACAATCAAGTATTTCCCCATTGTTTACTTCACTTTGGCTAGACACTGGGTATTATTTTATTATCATCATTATTGTGCATGTGTGTGTGAGGGGGGGGCAAGGAGTGCATGTGGAGGTCAGAAGATAACTTTGTAAGCCAGGTTGTGGTGGTGCATGCCTTTAATCCCAGCACTTGGGAGGCAGAGACAGGCGGATCTCTGTAAGTTCGAGGCCAGCCTTGGTGTGGGAGGTCCTTCTGCCTATGTGTTACTTTTATTGGTTAATGAATAAAGAAACTGCCTTGGCCTGTTGATAGGGCAGAACTTGGGTAGGTGGGGAAAACTAAATGGCATTCTGGGAGAAAGGAGACAGAGTCAGAGAGATACCATGGAGATGCAGCCAGAGTCAGACATGCTGAAACTCTGCCAGTAGGCCACGGCCACATGGCGATACACAGATTAATGGAGATGGGTTAAATTAAGATGTAAGAGTTAGCCAATAAGAAGATAGAGCTAATGGGCCAAGCATTGATTTAAATAATATGGCTACTGTGTGATTATTTTGAGTCTAAGCTAGCCAGGCAGCTGGGAACAAACAAGTAGCGCTCCCTGCAGCACAGCCTGGTCTGCAAGAGCGAGTTCCAGGTCAGGCTCCAAAGCCACAGAGAAACCCTGTCTCCAAACCAAAAGGAAGGAGGAGGAGGAGGAGGAGGAGGAGAAGGAAGAAGAGGAAGAGGAAGAGGAAGAGGAAGAAGAAGAAGAAGAAGAAGAAGAAGAAGAAGAAGAAGAAGAAGAAGAAGAAGAAGAAGAAGAAGAAGAAAACTAGACAGCTTTGTGGAATACATTCTCTCCACTTCTGCCTGGATTCTGGGGATTGAACCCAGACCATCAGGCTTGAGCAGCAAGCACTTACCTAACACTGAACGATTTCACTGGCCTCTTGATATTTTTCAGTATGACTTTTAAGTCTAGACAGAGTTGTCAATTCAGTGTTTAATGACTTACAAGTTACTGTGAAATTTTTGGATAATTTGAGAAATACTGCTTGATCTGCAATCTAACAATCCCTGCTCATCAAGCTGTTCTGCAGACAGGGACATGTTTGGCCATGGGTCCTTCCCCAAGCCTTTCCTTTCTGTAAGGAAACCCCTAGGGACATTTCCTGAGCGGTGGTTGCTGTGAATGAATCACCCTCTGGAGAACCCCATGCTAAACCCCTTCTTTGACAAGTGAGGCCGGTGGTGGCCCTGTTTGGTGCAATTCCTCTGCACATGAACCCCCAGATGTGTCCCCAGCCTTGGTGTGGGGTGTTTAACTCTTCACTTTCTGTGTGCTTTTTAATGGCTTCATCAGAGCAGCCCTGACCCCTCTCTAGGTCAGACTCCAGCACCTCCAGGTAGCCTTTGCTAGGTGTCATTTAGAGGGACAGGAGGATTCCTCTATTACTTTATATACCACATATGGTGATTTTGTATTTCCAAAACTAAAAGTTTGATTTTTTAAAATGAATTTTTGTTCTCTTGAAACCCAGACCAGCAGAACAATCCCCACCCCCACCCCGAACAGCATATACCTTCCAGATTTTTTTGCTCTGGCAGGAGCTTTAGTTAATAGCATAGCTGGAAAATACCCTTTCTTTTAAGTCTTCCAAGACCTAAATGTGCCCACAAGGTTCTAGCTATCAACCTCAAGCCTTCAGCAAAAGATCCGCTGCTCTCCCAGCATCATTTCACGTTCAGGCTCACGGCATAAGTTGAGTTAAATTCTGGTTTTGATCACTCTTATATTTTGTTGTTCATTCTCCCTTTGACAGTGAAATCCAGCAGTTGTGCGTGTGCATGTGTGTGTGCATCTGTGTGCATGTGTGTCTGTGTGTGTTACCAAGGAGCATGCAGTTGCCAGGGTCACCATGGAGAAAGGGGTGCTCACCTTCACAGATCTGGTGCCTTCACCTCTGTTTTTTCATTCAATAAGCATGTTACTACCAACCTGGTTCACTGGTTACGAGTAACACGGAGTGAAGCAGCCACTACCCGGAGACTTTAGGAGATGAACAACAGTCAGGTAGAGAAGAGGAATAAAAGTTTTAAAAATAGGGGCCGGAGAGATGGCTCAGCAGTTAAGAGCACTGGCTGTTCTTCCAGTGAGAGGCCCTGAGTTCAATTCCCAGTACCCACATGGTGGCTCACAACCATCTATAACTGTAGTTCAATGGGATCCAATGACCTTTCCTTATGGGCAGACAAAACACCCATATATGTAAAATACATAAATATATCTTAAAAGCCTAGTTTTCAAAAATAGGGCTTGGGGTGAAGGCTTACTGAGTACAGACACGGCTGCACAAGCGTGACAAGCTGCGCCTGATCCCTGGGAGCCACTTAAAAAGCTGAGTGCAGTGGCTCTCACGGGTAATCCTAGCACTGCTGGTAAGAGATGGGGGCTGAGTGCAGTGGCTCTCACGGGTGATCCTAGCACTGCTGGTAAGAGATGGGAGCTGAGTGCAGTGGCTCTCATGGGTAATCCTAGCACTGCTGGTAAGAGATGGGGGCTGAGTGCAGTGGCTCTCACGGGTGATCCTAGCACTGCTGGTAAGAGATGGGGGCTGAGTGTAGTGGCTCTCATGGGTAATCCTAGCACTGCTGGTAAGAGATGGGGGAGAGGCGGGAGCACTGCCCAGCGGTCCACAGGCCAGCTAGCCTAGAATAAGCAAAGGAGAAGTGGAAAGAAGAGGAGAGATACGGCATCACAGGCTGGGAAGAAAGGATGGGCTCCTGCAAGGTTGCCTCTGACTTCCACGTGCATGGTTGGTACATGTTCGCGTGCATATTCTCTCTCTCTCTCTCTCTCTCTCTCTCTCTCTCTCTCTCTCTCTCTCTCTCACACACACACACACACACACACACACACACATCATACACATATCATAGAACCCACCACCATTTTATTTTCTTAATTACCAGAACCTGTGGTTAGTACTTTTGGTACAGCATCACTGTATTTCTCAGGCTACCCTTGAATTTGGGGCCCCTTGCCTCCTGATGGCTGAGCTTGCAGATGTATGCCACCAAGTGCAGCTCGAGTTTTCATTCTTGCTTTTGCCCACAGTTGCCCTGGCAGATTGAGATACAGAACCATGTGATGGGCATAAAGGGCGCAGGGTCCAAGTGTCGGGAAGAACCACTTGTTCCCATTAGAGAGCCCAGCAAAGCCTGCTGTGAGCAGAAGATTAAGAGGGGTAAATCCAGCTTTTCCTTCCCCTTCATCCCCACCCCTTCCTCCCCCACTCTCCTTTCCTCTCAGCCTCTCCCTCTTCTCTTTCTCTGACATCTCCCCTCCTGCTCTCTCCTCTCTCCCACTTTCCTGTTCCCTCCCTTCTCCTTTCCTCTCCTCCTTGTTTCCTCCTCCCTCTTCCTTTCCCCATTTTTTCTCCTCTCCCAGCCCCCTCCAACTTACAGACATACACAATTGCAGTGGGGACACAGACAGCTAAAATGCCAATGGAAAATGATTGTTATGACCAAGGACCCTGGAAAAGGAGCCTTGGGGATCAGCAATGTGGGAGAGTTCAGAGATAAGGGCCCCTCTTATTGAACCTCTACACCCCACAGAGGGAAGTCTTCTGGGGTTTGAAATCATAGAATAGGCCCAGAGGAGTATAGAAAAGATTTGGAGACAGGTGGTGGTGACGCATGTCGTAAGTCCCAGAACTCAAGGAGGCAGAGGGAGGTGGATCTCTGTGAGTTCAAGGCCAGCCTGGCCTACAGAGTGAGTTCCACGACAGCTAGAGATACATAGAGAAACACTGTCTCAAAAATAAAAAAAAAATTTTGGAAAACCAGACTTCCTTATAGAGGCAACAATTTCGCTCTATGGAAACAAACCACAGACTGTTTTATGTCACAGCACCAAGTGTCTCACAAGGTACTGCTCAATTTGCCCAAGATATAGTGCAGAATTGTTTGGCAAAACAAATCATAAAGAAACAGTGGCTGAAAATGCCAACCATGATATGGCTCAGATACTGAAGTGAGCGGACAGTCTAAAGCATCTGTTAAAACCACGTCTGAAATAAAAGAGTCTGGATTCCATTTAGTTTTTGTGGTATTGGGCATAAACTGGATTTTTGAACCCAGGGCATCTCAGATGCCAGGCAACAGCTCTACCACTGAGCTCCACACACCCTCAGCCCTAGGAATAGATTTCACCAGAGAATAGGAAGATGGAAAAGATGAACATACTCTAGGAGTGAAAGACTTAGCATAGCCAGAGAAAGAAAAGTTTACCCGATGGCTCAGAAGTAGACAAATACCAGAGAGACCCTAGGAAAGGGTCTGCAGAATTTATCGAACATGGAAGTGCAGAAAAAAGACTTCCAAACAATAAGCATGGTGTCGGGGCAAAGTCAGTAGACAAAGTCATACATCAATACAGTAGAGAGATGGCTGAGCATAGAAAAGTTATTTGAGAAGTAGTGCCATGCTCAGAATTTAACAAATTTAGGAAAACATAAACCCAAGTGAACCCCAATCAGAACAAACTGGAAACTGCTAAGAAACCACATACGCGAATTGCCACGGGGAAAAGGAAGAGGAGGAGGGTCAGATAAAAACAACCAATTACATAGTAGAATATTGGAAAAGAAAGATTTGAAGCTCTTCCTCAGAAGAAAAGCTTAAAGACAGAAACACAAAAGCTAGTCAAGCCCCCGAAGCAGCCCCCTCAAAGAACAAGTTCCTGCCACTCCCAAATTCTATGTCCTTCAGGTGACATAATTATGGTGAGAGCTTGGCTGTGCACGCTGAAGACCCAGAGACCCAACATAGGGAAGAAAGAGCCCTTCAGAAATAAAGGCAAGGTGCAGTTCTGCCAGGGGGATGCAGCATCTGCAGCCAGACTCCATGGTGCTTCGATCTTAGACATTCCACCTGCAGAGCTGTGTGCCTTCTTCACAAAGTCCACTTAGTCTAAGGCACTCTGTTACATCATCCTAAAATAACGAACCAATTCTGATGCCTTCTGCTACTGCTTTTG
The DNA here is from genome assembly GCA_004026605.1 of Ondatra zibethicus. Lineage (NCBI taxonomy): Eukaryota > Metazoa > Chordata > Mammalia > Rodentia > Cricetidae > Ondatra > Ondatra zibethicus. The sequence continues at coordinate 29,659 of PVIU01003641.1, forward strand.
AAAAATAGGGTGTCAGTCTAGCCCAGGCAGACCTTCACTGTGTAGCCAAAGATGTCCTCAAACTCAGGGCAATCCTCCTTTCTCAGCCTCTCAGTTTTGCTGGGATTACAAGTGTGAGCCACTATAACTAGTTTCCAATACTTTTTTTGTAACATTAAAAAATGATGTGCATATATGTATGTGCACACATGCATGTAGGTGCCTGTGCAGGCTAGAAAAGGGTACTGGATCCCCTGGAGCTGGAGTTAATAGCCAGTTGTGAGCTACCAGACATGAGTGCTGGGAATGGAATTCAGGTCTTCTGAAAAAACAGCAAATGCTCCTAAGTGCTAAGTTACCTCTCTCCAGCCCACCAAATAATTGGAAATAAAAAGACAGGAGGCCCTAGCACTTGATTCCAAGACTTCTGATAAATAAATGAAGATGAAGGCATGACCACTCCAAGGGTATGCTTGTGGAGAAGGTTTTTATTGTGGATATGAGGGAAAGAACAGTCAGAGGCATTGGGAAGAGTACAGACTGAGCATAGCCAGCAAAATAGACCAGACTATGAGAGGAGAGAGGGAAAAGAGAGGAGACCAAGAGGGCAAAGAGAGTTTGTGGCCAAAACGGCAGGTTTTTATAGGAATCAGAAGCTGGGGAAGGAGAGCAAAGCTCAGGATCTGGAGAGGTTTAGAGTTGGGGGTGGGAGTAAGAAGAGCAGAAAGGAGCCAGGACTCTGTAACAGTGCTTGTGATACAAAGGAAGCCTGGAGGTCAGTGTGCACCTCGATGTGTTAAATAGGCATCACTGTTAGTCATTTGTTGTGGGTTTCTTTGGGACCTGACAATAAAGGATGTAAGACAGTGCAGTTTCGGTGAAAGGGTTAAAAGATTATTTGGACCTTACTGAAATAAAGTCATGTTGAAAATGATCAGTTAATTGTCTGCAAAAGTGTAAAGTAGTTGGAGAGAAAATTATGATGTTGTAATAATGGAGCATCCATACTAAAAATAATGAGCTTGGCCTCTGTCTCACAGCTTATGCAACAACTAATTTAAAAAGTATTATGGACCTACTGATGAACCATCCTGCCTCCATCTTCAGCTTAAAAGACATTTATAGTAAGGACAAAATAGGGTCATTCCTGTTTATGATGAAATTTCTGTTTCTCAAGGACTGGGAAATGCCCTACCTATAACCTTAACTACAAATTGTTCTGTACTGCCTATTTCAGGCAATGGCAACCAAGTCTTTGTTCCAAATAACCATCTTGCAACCTTACCTTTGTTTCCAAAGGTTGTTATGACTACTAGTTGTAATGTCTACTTTGTTATGACCACTTTGTAATCATGCCTTTGTTTCAGGTCAAGGTTGTTATGGCCAACTTGCTACGCTTATGTTCTGCTCCTGTGACCTATTTTGCCTGCCAAATCCCCCAATGGAAACTCCCTGCCCTTGAACTGTAAGAACCTTGTCTTCTTCACATCCAATGCTGACCACCTGAATCTCACTTTATGAGGAGGGAGTCCATATACACAAATAAAAAACCTGCTTTAATAAGTTGTTTGTTTTAATTAATTTGGCCATGATGATTTGGGACAGTGGTATTTCTCCTCCCATATTTGGGATTAGCATATGGCTTATAAATGTTCATGGAAGCCTTATAAGCATCTAATTCATCAAAGCATGAGCAACTGTGATAATCATAAAACAGAATTCTGCTTTCAAAGCAAAGCTCGGGTCTCATCTCAGAAGGGATACGAGAGAGCTTATTATGAATCAAATATGAGTGACCATTGGCTTGGAATGGGATGCCTCCAATAACATGTTCCAACCTGAGAGTGGTTACATGAACCTTTGTAATTACAAAACAGTAGCCATAATGAAGGCATTTCTAAATACATTATAGGAACCTCAGATAAGTGGGTTTCAAAAAAGTGGAGGAGTCTCTGCAATAGGGGTTATCTGATGACACCTTTCCTTTGGGCTTGTCTTAATTAGTGGTTTGAGAAGTTAGTACATTCCAAAGATGCTACCTGATAGAAGGATATTAGGTCAGATATAGAAGTGTGCAATAAATGGCTATTAAGAGGGCTAATGATATTCCAAGATAAATCTGGCTCTAGTTCTGTATATCCCTAAGTACAGGAAAGTCTCCTTCTAGGATTTGATGAAGTTGAGGCTGGGCCCACAGGAAAAATCTTTGTGGGCAGAGGCGAAAGCCTCCAGATCTTGTTCGCATTATTAATCTTCTTGATCTGGGCCTGATCTTGTTTTCTTTTTCTGTCCTCCTTATCTGACATACTATTTACAAGTGATTATACCCAATGTTAAAATTCTCAAGAACACAGTGCCACCTAAAGAAGTAAAGATAGCAAATGAGGGAAAACAGCATTTTTAGGAAGCAAGAGTCAAAATCAAATTCTAGAACCAAGTTGGAGGGTGGTGAAAAATAAAAATACTGGAAATGAAAAATTCAATGAACCAAATATGAAACACAACGGGGAGTATAATAGGCTCTGTCAAACAGAAGAAAGAAGACTGAAGGTTGGAGTTCAATGTTGGTGACATACTACATTTAAATATCAGAAAAAAAAATAAAGGTCCATGGCTACAGTGTCCAAGAACTCTGGGATACAACAAAGACACCAAACCTAAGAATCTATATATGTGTTTAAGTTGGAATGAGTACTTGCAAAACCAGGAAGCAAGAAAGTGTCCTTGAGAAACTGAGGGGAGCATCTCGGGGCTGGGGAGACCAAAATACATATGATGTGAAAATAGAGGTGGAGAGAGCAGAGGGGTTTGAATGGGTATGGGGTAGAGGGATAGTTGGGTAAGGGTCAAACTAAACTAAGAATGGATGAAAAGACCATATAGAAACCTGCTTCTATATAAACTGAAACATACTTTTTTTAAAAAAAAAAAGTTTGAGTAGCAATACCCTACATGACTTGATAATAATGCTGCCAGAAGACACTTTTTAAAAAATGAAAATCTTAGTACCAGATGTGGAATACTTCCCCATGAGCTATTAGCCAGAGAGCCCCAGAGTCTCCCAAAACAAGATAGGCTATCATCATTGTTCTCAGTTACCTACTAGAACTAGATGGTAGGCCCATATTGCTGAAGACAACATATACTTTGGATAAAGAGCACAGAGAAATCAACCTAGAACCTAGCTGAAAGCTTTCACCCTGCTAGCTAGGTTTTATAGTACGAGAAGGTTCTTTGTGGGCTGCTGGGGAGAAAATCAATAGTGGCCTTTCCCAGCTGTTTACCCCATGTGCTAGACAGTACTTGGTCTGCCAGGCAAGGTGTACCCTACTGTAGGATAATGCTCTTGTACACTGTAAAGATTTTTCATTCGTATTGGTTTAATAAATCACTGATTGGCCAGAATCCAGGCAGGAAGTACAGGCAGTGTGACCAGACTACGAGAATTCCAGGAAAAGGAAAGGCAGAGACACAGTTGCAAGCTAGATGTAGAGGAAACAAGATGAGAATTCCTTACTGAGAAAAGGTACCAAGCCACATAGATAAGGATTATGGATTAATTTAAGTTATAAGAGCTAGCTGGAATAAGCCTGGGCAATAGGCCAAACAGTTTATAATTAATATAAGCCTCTGTGTGTTTATTTGGGACTGAACAGCTGCAGGACCAGGTGGGACAGAAACTTCTGACTATAGTACCCACTGGTGAAATAGTCAGAAGAGTGTTTTGGGGTTAATCAACTGTTATAATAAGGAATGGATTCTGGGCTGGTTGGTGGTTTGAATGAGAATGTCCTCCATAGGCCCAAATATTTGAATGTTTGGTTCCCAGTTGGTGGAACTGTCTGGGAAGGATCAGGAAGTATGTTGTTGAAGGAGGTATATCACTTTGAGCTTTCTAAAGCTCATGCCATTCTCTGTTAACTTTGTCTGTCTCCTACTTTTAGATCAGGATATAAGCTTTGCAAATACCACTTCAGCACCATGCCTGCCTGCCTGCCTGCCTATCTCTCTGCCTGCCTGCTGCCATGATAGTCATAGACTCACTCTCTAGAGCTGTGAGCCCCAATAAACTCTTTCCTTTGTGAGGTGCCTTGGTTATAGTGCTATGTCACAGCAGTAGAGAAGTAATGAAGACAGCTGGAGAGATGGCTGAGCAGTTAAGAGTGCATGTTACTGTTGCAGAAGACCTGGGTTCAGTTCCCAGCTTGCATATCAAACAGCTTAAAACTGCCTAGAACTTCAGCTGCAGATGACTCCAGTGCTCCCGTGGCTTCTGCTGGCACCTGTACTACTGAACATACTTCCAATATATGCACATAATTTAAAATAATACATCTTTTACAAAAGAGAATAGGTGCTACCATTAAGTGGAAATGTGCTATTGCCTTCTTCCATAACAGTTAATCCAGTTGGGCAGGTCCATGATCTCAACAGGGGACCACCCCTCAGGAATGTGGGCTCACCTTAAGCCATGCTCAATAGACAGGCAGAATAACTACGGCTTTACCGACGTGAGGTTAGAGTACCCAACTTTGGAAAGACCTGACCTAAGGATAGGGTACCCAACTTTGAAGAGAACTAACCCAAGGATAGGGTACCAAGCTTTGAAAAGGATCATGAAATGAGGCAGAGACAGAGAATAGGCCAGTACTAATCCAGATTACCCAGGTATAGATAGCCACAACACAGGGCAGAAGCTATAAAAAAAGGGCATAATTTGACTTAGGGTATTGTGACCAGGTGCAAAGAAACCCACAAGTGTGGAAGACTGGAGGAACAATCCAGATCAGGTCCATGTAGTTAGACACCAACACATGGTAGATACATGGAGATACACAACACATAGCAGAGGTGACAGAGCAAGGAGCAGATGGAGCGGACCTGTGATAGGGTAGGGTCCACGGTCATAGGGAGCCACACAACACAGCAATGATGAAAACATGGACTGGCCAAGGTTATGCTGACTCCTAGAAAGGAGTTTTTATTCCATACAGTAGCTGTCTCTCTAGGGATGACTAGGAGAGAGCCCAGAGCCTTGAATGCCAGTCTGTCATAGGAAAATGACACCTTGGCCCTTCTACAGCTTAGTACTATGATTAAAATAGCAAACAATTCAATGGTAAAAAGAAGAGAGGCTTGGACAAAAAGAGAAAGAAAACAATAAAGTCTATGATTCTCATAGTTACAGATTTTAATGAGAATGACTTAGAACTCCAAACATTCGGAAAGCAATTATGAATATACTTATATTCACAGATGCATTCCAGGAAAACAAAACAAAGATCTGAATGAAATAAAGAACTTGATTCAATCCAAGATATAAGAGAATTCAGTAAGAGATAGACTTGCTGAAGAAAAGCCACATTGAAAGGATTTTGGAAACCAAAGTCAAGGAAAGGCAAATAAAAATATCAATGAAAAGTCTCCCAGATTCAGCAGAACATGTGGGAAAACAGAATGCCAGGGCCTGAAGACAAAGTACCAGAACTGGATGATTAAGTCAAGGTCAGCACGAAACTTTTTCCCTTAAAGATAAACAGATCTCTTTGTTTCTGAGATTATAATTGAAATACATTTCTCCTTCCCTTTTCTCCCTCCAAACCGGTTATTCCATATACCCCTCTCTGCTCTCCTTCAAACTCAAGGCCTTCCCCTACCCCAGTTGTCATTGTATGCATATATTTATTCATATAATTTTTTTCCTAAATATAATCTATTGCATCCTATAAATGTTATGTTTATGTATGTTTTCAAGACCGGTCTGTTTGGCTCTGAACAACTAATTGGTTTGCTCTTCACTGGGCGGGACAACCTCTCCTCCTCTCGCCTTCCCTCTGTTGCCCATAGTTCTCTGTGTAGAGTTGAGGCCTTGCGGGATTTTCCATGTCCGGTTTGGCATGTTTACTGGTCTCATCCTCGTTCAGCTCATGTTTGGGTGGTCACGTTTGTGAGACTTTATGGGTATAGTTTTTGATGTTAGTAGGAAATATAATCTCACACTAAACTCACTTTAAAAAATTCACTTTAAAAGGGAATAATTTCACTCCCCTTTTCTACAGTGTTTCCTGAGCCTTAGGTGAGGGAGTGCTTTCTAGATGTGCCTGTTAGGACAGGGAAGTCTATGGCCTTTGGAGATTGTATTATCATATCAAGTGGTATAATATGTATCTTCACATATGCAATATACATATCACATACATATTTTAAGTAAATATAAAATGTTTCCATATACCTCTTCTATACATCTTTAGTGTTACTTTTTGTTCCTCTTCTTCCCCTCTCCTCTACATTACCTTTATTTCTTATTCCCCGTTAACTCCGTCCAGTCTTTCCCAAATCCCCTTTCACAGCACCTGCGTCCTGCTGTCCTCCTCTCTAGAGTTCCTTCCCACTCTCATGGTCCATTTTTAGATTCCTGACTTCAGTGACTGTGCCAAACATTAGAGTCATGATCCTCAAAGAAGAAAGGACAGGTGACCTTTTCCTTTCTGGGTCTGGGGTTAGCTAAATCAGTATAATACTTTCCAGTTGTCTATTTATCTACATATTTCATTATTCACTTTTCCTTTTAGCTGAATATAACTCCATTGTGTATATTTATTAAGTATCATTAGCCATTCACGATCTGAAAAACATTTAGGTTTTTCCATTTCTTAGTTATCGTGACTAGAGCAGCAATTAACATGAGGGTTAGGATGGAAGTAGAGTGGTGTGCCCAGGTACAATTCCCAGAGCTGAAATTCCAATCCCAGCTCTGGCCTGAACTGGTGGCTAAAAAGCCTCAGGCCAATGGTTTCTTTGTGAATTTGTACCCCAAAGTGGGTACCAAATGAAACACGATTAATTAAAACTCAGAGACAGAAATCAGGGTTCAACCTCAAGGACCAGAAAAGCAAAGCACTCAGCCACTGGATCTTACCTCTACCTCAATCCAAAAATGTGATCCTACCTCTAGGAATCTCAGAATAAGACTGTGAGCTGTCTCCTCCCGTTTTATATTCCTCTCTAGTTCTGGGATTCAGGGTGTGCACCACTACTGCCTGGTTTCTGTGGTAAACTAGTGTGGCTACTGGGATTAAAGGTGTGTGTCACCACTGCCTGGTCCATAAGGCTGACCAGTGGGGCTGTTTTACTTTTATGATCCTCAGACAAGCTTAATTTATTAAAATACAAATGAAATGCCACTCCAGGGAAGCTTTGTGCAGAGGGCAGAAATTAATGCTGAGACTCAAAGACAGTTGGCCAGAGTGCTGAGAATAGTGTTGAATGCTCAGCCCTAAATGAGAGTTCTATGACACTCTCTCCAAAGCCCAGGGAACATCAGAGGAGGCAGAATGATTGTGAGAGCCAGAAAATGGAGAGGACTCCTGTGAAATGTTGTCTTCTGGGTATGGTATGACTGTTGTAATCACAAATGCACACTGTGATAACCTGAACAAGACCATGTGTGTGTGTGCATGTCCATACATGTATACACAGATATGCACACACAAGTTAATAATCCTGGAGACAATTCTGATTTTTGACAAACATAAAATATAAAAAAAAATAATTGTTCAGAGTTAAGTCTTAATTTTAACAATCACTTAGAAATTGCTTTCTTTCCCCAAAGCACTAACGTCTCGCTTGGTCTCACAAAGTAGGATAAGCACTTAGCATCTGCCTTCCTGTTGTGTTCATCTCTTTTGTTTTGACTCATTAGTTAACTATCAGCACTTTCTAATTGGCTAAGACTGATGGGGTAGAGAAAAGTTATCTGATTTGCAGTCCCACTGAATTCCAGGAATAAGGTAAGCTTCCAGGAGACGCTATCACTTATGTGAGAGCGAGGCTTCAAAGTCCAACATTATTCTCATGAGAACCAGCTTGTCCGTCAAGCAGTGAGGGTTGCGTGGGATCATGTCATAGAATCAGGACTGAGTCCATGACCAAGGAGACCTCTCCTTGGCCAGGACTGCATGATTCCTACCCCCATTTTTCTCTCATATCAATACCTTGGACTTGGGGTTATTGGACCCCTCTCTCTGTTCCACCCCCAATATGGCCACATTGACTGAATAGCTTTTCTTTAACCCTTGTCATTATTCTTTCTAATTGGCATATTGGTCAGGTAGCTAATTCTAGCTTGTTGAACTGCATGAGTGTACTATGCAAAAATATGCTATGAACTAAGGAGACTATCTGTACTGATTTTACACTTTCAATTTAAGTAAATAGTCACTTAGCCTATTTAGTAGCTGTTACCAGTACACAAACAAGCACACACAGGGAGTACGTATTGATGCATAGTTGCACATAAGACAGACCAAAAGACCCAATATTACTGCAGATGTCATTTAGCTTTATGATTTGCAAGTTTCAAAAAATTCTTTATGTGATGAATTTACATATATGTAGCATATTGATCATATCCACCCTGGCTCCCTCATTTGTAGGTCTTAGAGTTACATTACTGATCAAATTATACTTCCTCCCCAGCACTGAGCTAACCTAATCCAATATCTGTAGCCGCAAAAGCTCGGCTCTTCGCAGAGACAAAGTAGAAAATGTGTGTCTCAAAGACATAAAACCTAACCCAAGAGCTGATAAGATTCAAGCTAAAGCCCTGTGAAAGCCAAAACATGACATTTGTTGTCAAACTTAGGCTGATATCAACCCCCGATTTATGAGGCAGTCCGTAGAGAGAAAGAAATCATCCAGAAGATCTCATTTTGTAGGGCAGAAGGTGTTCTGAAATTCTCTAACAAATCCCACAGTCCTGGTGACTCAGGAAACCTCAGGGTCAGAAGTTTTCAACCAGAGATCACAGATAGTATAGATCACTTTTTAGCTAGACGTCATCCTAAAAGAGACCATAACAATCTTAGGTTTTCATACAGAATGGTGACCCATTTGGGGAGTACTAAAGAGAGGATAATAGAAAGAGATGACGTCAGGAAAGAACAAATGAAAGTAGGGGGATGAGAGAAGCTGACACAATCTCTGCAATTGTCTTGTTTCCTGTTTTTTAACATCTATTTTTCTTACCTTTGATAGAATTTTTCAGAACATTATTTCCAAGTTAGCAATTTCATTATTTCCTTTCTTAGATGCTTAAAAAAATTTCAGTGAAAGTAGGCTAACCATTATCTTTTGCTTTATTATGTAGGAGTTCTAGGATACTGTGAATAAAGCAAAAACATACATTAAAAAACTAAAAAAACCAATTTAGGGACATCAGTTGCGTCCTGTGGAAGAAAATATAAAGCCAAGTTACCTTTAGAGTTCCCCATTTTCCCTTGGAAGCTGAATTATAATTATTAATGACACTTTTTCCACCTTGGAATGTCTGTTTTCTCTTCTGCTGGAGGTATCTTTTCTTCTGAAATCCAGAATCTTCAATGACAGCTGGTGGGATCTGGATCAGATTTTATCCTGCTTAAGGGATTAGACCCCCTTGGATCTCATCCTGAGGTAGTTTCTTCCAATTGCATTACATGTTTATCCTGTACACATGGGATACATGTACAGGGAGCCTGAGGGAGTTTAAGGCCCTGGGTGATTAACCTTCATGTGTGTCTCCCCAATGAGCCAAGAGGGTTCTCTCCAACTCCTTTGCTAGGAGAGTTTTGCCTTTGAGGAAAAGGTTGTCTTGGGTTTCCACGTGAGGCTGTTGCACGTTTTAGGGGAGGGAGTCCCCCTCCGTCCTTTCTGTCCTATTGAGCAGGAAAGAACAAGTGTCTCTTCCCTTCAGTTATTAAAATAACATACTCCTAGATTTTATAAACCGAAAGAAGGAAGGTGACACAGGACAGAGGACACAAAAGCAGTGTTGAGCGTTGGCGGGTGGCAGTAGGAAAAGGCTGAACACTAGTAAAACAAACGCTGTGAGAACCACAACTTGGAACAACCAGGACACCCCAAACCATCTCTGAATAAACCAGTTGGCAATGGACCAAACCAAAATGGAGTCCCTGCCTCAGAAAAAGCTCACCAAGGTGAGCTGGCAACAAGAATGGTTAGGTACAAGGAATCCCTCACCAAGCCAAGTGACTTTTCTGGTGAAAGTGGATCATCCCTGGGGCTTCATGGATGGCTGTCAAAGCTGTTGATACAAAACATAGCTCTTCGTCCAACTGGCATCAGAGAGTTTATTCTGAACCAAATTTGAGTTGCGGCTTGGGAACATAGACTCAGCTTGTCACAAGCAACATGTTCCAGCATGAAAGAGCTTGCATGAACTTTTGTAGTCGCAAAGGAAAGTCACAAGTCAAAGCATTTTGTGAACACATTGGTGGGTTACAGTAAAGTGAGATGTCTGTGTCACCTGTCTCAGATGCTATCTGATGATGTTCTAAGTTTTGGGGACAGTGAAGCCTGTGATCTGCTAAGTCACTACATCCTAAGAGTTTTACCCCATAGCTGAAAGTTGCTAGGTCAGCCAAAGAGGTGGCTAACAGTTGACTACTAAGCGAACTAATGACAGCCAAGATAATTTTGCTCTGCATCTAGAACATTCTGACTTTCCACCACCCACTAAGTTCTAGCTGTCAGCCCACAGGACCGTTAACATGGGTAGTTCGTTTTTGAGGAACTTGAGTTGACACTGCTCTGCCATACAAATAAAGGAAGTACTTGGAGCTGCCACATCTTGCGAGAGTCACAGTTGGATTGCTCTACATGGGAGGAGCCACGTCCTGTGTGATCCCATTTCTACCACACTTCAGGGCAGGTAAGCACCGAGGGGATTGTTGACGGTGGTGTGATTATCTCCATCTTGGTTGGGCAGTTTTCACATGCCGGTATGCATCTGTCCACCCCACGCTACTACACTCTCAAAGAGCGAGTTTTATTGCATATACATTGAAAGTACAGTAATAACAGAAATCAGTGTGGAAGCCGTCAAAAAGATAAGAATAGAAATTCCATAGGACCCAGCTCATCACTCTTGGTCTCACACCTAAAGGACTCTATATCCTACCACAGGAATATTGATCATCCATGTTCAGTGGCTCTATTAGCATTATCTAAGGGATGAAATCATCTTATCATCTCATGAATGGGTAATAAAAATGTGGTATATATACACAATGGAATTTTATTCAGCCACAAAACTAAATAAAAATTGAAGATAAATGGATAGAACTGAAAAATATCATAGTGAGTGAGGTAACCCAGACCTGGAAGGACAAACACTATTTGTTGTCTCTAATATGGGGGTGCCAGCTTCAGAGTTTTAGATTTCTTAATTTAAATTGGGTTGAGTATCAGTTGAGGCCCGGAAGCAAGAAAGGAGTAGAGGGGTGGGCACTAAGGTGGGGAGTGGAGGTGGTGAAGCCCTGAGGGGTTGGACAGAAGCATTTCCTTCTGTAGAGTGTACTTTTGGGGAGTGCAGTTTCCAAGTCTGAGAGGTGGCCAGGCTCCGCAGCAGCGCTAACTCTTGCTGTCTGTGCCCTTGCTGTGTGGTGGGAATAGCAGTCTACCCCTGTGATGTTCCTCCCCCAGGGCCCTTCCCACAACCTAGTGGAGAGAAAGCACCCTGCAGATTCCTGAAAAGAACACACTCCAAAATACCTGATTAATCCTCTGTCAAGGACATCACCAATAAAAAGGACACTGTCACAGCTAAGTGGAGCAAAAGAAGACAAAGCAAGGGAATGCACTGGGGAGCCCAGACTGGAATCCAACCCGGTATTGGGGTGCACGTCTGTCCTAAAAAGAAATGCAGTATCAAGCCACAAAATGACACCGAGGAAACTTAAATGCAGGCATGCTGCTAAGGGAAAGAAGCCGAGTTAGAAAGGCTGCCTGTCACTGATTCCAACTGCATGTCATTCTGGGAAAGACAAAACCACCGAGGACCCGATTGATGAATGGTTGTCAAGGATTTGGGGGGTGGGGAAATGAGTAGTGGAGAGTCAGGAATTTGGGGGAGAGAGTAATCTATTAGTTTGTATAACATTTATAACATGACTTGTGTCATTTTATACTTGTCCAAACCCATGGAGTATCTGATACAAGCAATGACTCTTAAACTATGGGCCGGATTTTAATTAATATGTTAAAATTGTAGCCAGTACATCCCATGAGATTGCAAGATTAAAAACAAAGGAAATTAACAGTGCTGAGAAGGCATATGGGAACCTTATTTGTTTATTAAATGTATTTATTTATTGCTCAAGATTTTCTATAAGCCTAAAACTGCTCAAATATTTTGTTTTAAGAATCACTATTATTGGGGCTGGAGAGATGGCTCAGCGGTTAGGAGCACTGGTGCTCTTCCAGGGGACCAGGGTTTAATTCCTAGCACCCACAGGGCAGCTCACAAGTGTCTGTAACTCCAGTTCCAGGGGACCTGACACTTCCACACCAGTGCACATAAAATAAATTGGAAAACAAAACAAAACACGACTCCCTTGAGCATCCTTTGCAACTCTTCTACTGCTCACCTTTAAACATAGCACAAACCCAGAGCCAGGCTTAGGGCTGTCTCAACCTGCCCTTTCTCTGCTTATCCCTTTTCTGAAGTTTCATTTCCTTCCCCGTTGGAAATAACAACCAGCAGAGGTTGCTAGCAGGCAGGCATTGGACACGGTCAGAGGACTTAATGTAGAGCTCTGCTTCAAATTCCCCAAGCCAGCATCGGGAGAGAGCAGTGCAGGGCAGGGATCTTAGAACGGCCCAGCATCTGTGTGTGTTCAGGGCAGGGATCTTAGAACGGCCCAGCATCTGTGTGTGTGTGTGTGTGTGTGTGTGTGTGTGTGTGAGAGAGAGAGAGAGAGAGAGAGAGAGAGAGAGAGAGAGAGAGAGTGTGTCTGGGCTCCATGAACATTCCAAGGAAGAAAACAGACTTTCTGTATGCCTGGTGGCTAGGCCTCCTTTTCTGGGTGGTGTTGTGAGGGTGTTGAAGGCAATGCCCTTTTTCACACCCCCACTGTGGCCCGCCTAAGGAAGGAAAGTAGAGTAAACTCGTTTTGCTTCAGAACTGGTAAAGGATGAGGCTGAGGCTTAATTTTGTGCTTTAGAAGAAAATTCCCAGGGACATGAGAAAGTGGATGCAAATATCAACAGCTTGCTCATGTTGAAATGTCTTTTCTAGAAATCTGTTTACACTTAAATCGTTGTGTAGCTGAGCACGCCTATGACATATTTCAGCCGCAGGTTTGTTTTCATATTTGAGGACACTCATGGTTGCTGGTAGGCTCATTAGCAGTTCTGTCAAAGCTCCCTTAATAAAATTCTGAGTGTGGCCTTGCTCTATTCCCAGAGGTTATCCAAGAAGGGAAGTAGAGAATGTTCTTTTAGAAAGCATGAAGTGGGAAAATGTCTGAAGCTATTTATAGCAGGCCTCAGCTATGGAAACCCCAGACTTCACGTCTATTTATAGTTAGTCTTTGGGTTAAAAGGGTGAAACCAGAAATCTTGAAAATGCCGCCGCTTCTACCCCGCAGTGAAGACTGATCAGCTGTCTCTGTGAGGTTATGATAGCCAGAGACTCACTGGAGTGACTCTGGAGAGGACAGCAAACACAGCTTGACCTAGAAAACAATGGTTCCTTAAAATCGAAAAAGCAACTTTGTCTGATTACGGGATTCATACCTAAGTTTCTTCAGTTTGCAAGTGACCTTTGAGTTGGAGTCTGTCTGAGACACATGAGGTTTCTAATAACCCAGACACCAGCAGTCAATTTCCAACATTGGCCTGCCATTCGGATAAAAGGAAGGCTGGGGAAAAAAGTACTCCAAACATTACTGTGTGTGTGTGTTATGTATGGATTTTGTGTTGTATACATGTGTGTTATGTGCGTGTACCTGTGAGTGCACATGTGTGTTGTGCATGCATGTGTGTTGTTTATGTATATTATGTGTCTGTGGGTGCACATGTATGTTGTGCATGCATGTATATTGTGCATGCATGTGTGTTGTATATTGTGTTATGTGTGTATGCCTGTGGGTGCATGTGTGTGTTTGTATGTTGTGTATGAATGTGTTGTGGATGTGTGGTGTGTGTGTGTGTGTGTGTGTGTGGTGTGGAGGCCAGGTTGAGTTTGGGGGCTTCTTTAGTTGCTTCACATCCTATCTTTGCAATGGGGTCGCCCAGAGCCTGGCTCTCATGGATTTAGCTAGCTGGTGGCTCATCTCCACCTCCCCGGCTCTGGGGTTATAGACACGTGCCACTGTCCCTGGCTTTTCATGTGGGAGATGGAAAGTCAAACTCAGATCCTCAGACTTTCACAGCAACTGCTTTACCAGTGTAGCTGTCTTTCCCAGCCCCTCAAACAACAGCCATTAAATCTTCCCTGAGTCTTAGTAGTTTTCAGACATTCTCCCAGAATGTCTCCCAGACATTCTCCCTGATGAGGCCTACACAGCATGGGATTTGTACGAAATCTGTAACCTCTGGACCTGAGGAATTTGTGTACTAGTTCCTTAATATGCTCCTGCTGGGAGCATGAAGAGCAGGTCAGAGGTCACTGCTAGAGTGCTTGACATTCCTGGGAAAGGACAATGCTGAGGTGAGGTGGGGATGTCTTCCCAGCCAGGGTCAGTCGACCTCCTTGAGACATTAACATACTAAGAATGAATGACGTTCCAAGCAAAGGAAAACTACCTTAAGAACAATGGGGACTTGGACAGAACAGAAAAATACAGAGTTGAACAAGAATGGGTAAGCATAGTCAGATATCACGTTGCTGCCAACAGCTGGGTCTTTATACGTGCCTACTCACGACTGCCACTTGTGCCAACAGAGTAGGGCTTTCACGATCTACTCATCTTCTGCATGGGTTAGACAGGTCAGACCCTGGGCATGCAAACATGCCTGTCAGCCACACTTCCCTTTTCTTCTGCCTGGGTTGTGTCCCAGAAGAACACGAGGCCTTCTCCTGAACCAGTTACCTTCACACCTTTTGAAGTTGGGGTAACTTCTTCACTGTCTGAGAGCCCCAGTAGCTTTGGTCCTTCAGTTGTCTCTTAGTTACCTCAGTTACATGTTGTCTGACGTCACCTCTGACGCCATTGCCCTTCCTTTATGAAGCACTTGTTTCCTGTGACCACCCTGGTATGTTCCAGCAGCCTTGCCTTGTCTTGCTGAAGTCACGTGGTTTCTGGGAAGTCACATGGCTGCAAGGACCAGAAGACCTGGAAGGAAAAGTTAGGGCCTGAGTTTCCATCCCATTTCTGCTGTCAACATCTTGAGTGGTTCTGAATGAAGTCTCCGCTTCCTTTGCTAAGAGGAGGTTGAGCTAGGCTTTCTTGGAGGACCCACCGACTCCCAGTGCCTTCTTCCTCCCTTTCCAACCCCTCTCCGGGCTGAGCCCCACTCTGAGAACCACATCATCCTGCTCACAGCCAGTCTCCACCTGTCACTCACAGCTGTCTACACCAACAACTCTATCCCCCAACTCTAAAATGTAAGCGTGCATCCACGTGAGGAGGGATGTTCTCCCAGGCTGAGGACAGGTCAGGGAGCCCATGTCCCTGACAGACACAGCTCACACAGCCCTGTGGGCTATCCTTAACCTAAGCTTGAGTGGTGCTTTCCATCCTTGCATCCTTGCAGGGCCTCACAGAACAGGCCTCCAAGGAAGGGTCGTGCCGCTTTAACTTCAGTTCTTTGTGCCCTGTCTGTGTACTTTGGTAGGCCAGGCAGGGCCTGGTTCTTTAAGTGGAGGTGAAGCATGGGTGGGTTTTTGGTCACAGTGAGACTGATTTCAGTCTCAGAGCTGGAGGTACCGCTGAGAAAGCCTAGAGCTCAGCTGGGACTGGATCCGTGATTGTTCAGAGCCGAGGACTTTGAACTTCTTGCCTGGGCCCTGAATCCAGCTGTGATCATGGTGATGGCCCTGGGGTCCCAGACCCTGATTCTTTGTTATTGCTATTAGCCCCCCCTCCCCCAGCCTTCTGCACAGATGCCTTTGCCATCAGCTCACCCAACGGTTGAGCAGGGTCATTGATTGGACTTGGCATATTCTTTAGGCAGAGAGAGGGAGGAAGTAGAAGAACTAAGGTGCACTCAGCATGCAGCAGGGGAGGTCTGACTGATCCCAAGAGCAGCTTCAGAAGCATCCAGGGAAACCCTGAGTGATCTAGGTGACCACTTGGGGCCAGTAGATTCCCTACGCATTCTTGATGTTGACCAGACCCATTCCCCACGCCTTCTTAGTTTTCTGTGTAACACACACAGCAGTCAACTGAATAAGGACTTAGGAGCATTTTCAGTTTCTTTTGAAAGGTGTGTCATGAATAAAGACAACAGAATGAGATGGGCAAGGTGGCAAATACTTTTAATACCAACACTCAGGATACAGAGGGAAGCAGATCTCTGTGATTTCAAGGTCAACCTGATCTTCATAATGAGTTCCAGGCCAGCCGGGGATACATAATGAGACCCTCTCTCAAAAAGCAAAAAAACCAAAATAAACTTAAAAAAACAAACAAACAGAATAATGACCCTTCTATAAAAGACAAACGCATGGTAGCCTATTGAGACCTCAGGAATAGGGGCCTAGGCAAAGTCATTTTGTGCAGAGCTAGGGAAAGGAGCAGATGCTCAGATGAGCCCAGCCTGGTGCCCTGGCTGGCATCTTCTGAGCTGCAGTCAAGAAAGGAAGGGTTTCAGCTCACCATCTTTGATCCCTGGCTTCACTGGATCAACCTTGCAGCCAGGTTGGTTTCACACAGGGTGGGTTTCTAATGCGTTCTACCCTGGCATCTGCCTTGGCACAGTCCTCAAAGGAGTCACTGGGCTCACAGTAGTGCTCCAGATCAAAGTGATCTCCGAGAAAACCAAAGCAACGATGAGGCTATCCTCCCAATTTTACATGGGAAACATTATTATACATGGTGCTTAAGTTTCTGCGCTTAAAGTCTTTTGTGTGCTCAGATAAGAAAATGGTAATTTATTAAAAATTTAGGCCACGAGCAACCATGTGCATGTACAAGATCATTGGCACTGAGAGCTGAGTCCTGGTGTGGAGCTGAAGCTGAACTCCTTAACTCCCACAGAGAGATAAGTTGCAGCACAGGCAGGTCTAGCAAGCCCGGGGCCAGCACACGCAGGAGAAGGAGCTGGGATGGAGTCGAGCATTTGGAGACCCGCAAGAACTGACCACTGACTGTACACAAAGACAGAACAAGAGAACAGCAGCATCCGTGATGCTCAGGGCACAACCTCCATGATGTACTAGCATAGAAACCTGACACCCAATGAACCTTGAAATACTGGGGCAATTGAGCCTGCCTCACAGACAGAGCACAGAGGCACCTTCCGGCTTCTAATCAGGGAGCCGCAAGTCTTGTGTCTTTCAGAGATTTTTTGAAGGTTTCACAAAGTTTGTGTCATTTTCCTGGAAGGAAGATGCCCTTTCCCAGCGTTCTATCCCATTGCCTCCTCGATATCTTTATGAGGACTCCTGTAGGATCAGAAGATAGAGCCAGCACAGATTCACAGTTCCCTCCTTTCCCTCTTTCCCTTCCCTTCTCTTTCCCTCTCTTCCAGTGCTGCAGAGCAAAGCCAGGGCCTTGCATATGTAAAACAAGCATGCGAGAAAAGATTGCAGCATCTCCAGACTGGTCCCCCCACCCCCCACAGAATGTCTTAGTTAGGGTTTCTGTTGCTGTGAAGAGACACCATGGCCATGGCAACTCTTATAAAGAAAAACATTTAATTTGGTGGCTTATAGTTTAAGAGGTTTAGTCCATTATCATCATGATGGGACATGGTGGTATGCAGGCAGACATGGTGCCAGAGAAGGAGCTGAGAGTCCTATATCTTGATCCAAGGGAAACAGGAAGTGAACGGAACAAGGCATAGTTTGAGCATAGGAGTCCTCAGAGCCCACCCCCACAGTGACACACTTCCTCCATCAAGGCCATTCCTACTCAAGCAAAGTCACACCTCCTAATAGTAACACACCCCATGAGTATTATGGGGACCAATTACATTCAAAGTGCCACACAGGGTTTCACCATGTAACCCAGGATGTCCTTGAACTCTCCATGTAGCCTGGGCTTTCCCTGAAGTTATAATCCTCCTGCCTCCACCCAAGTGCTGCTATTATGGACACGCACCACTATGCCCACTTTAATTCATGTTCTTTCTCCTCAGACTTCTTGTCTCCCCTTACTGTTTATGAAGGCAAATCTAGTATCTCTATCTAGTTCCCATATGGTCCAGGTCAGAGCGTCAGGCAGTCCTACTGGCTCTTTTATTGGCTCATGTATTAGTCACCTGACTGGTGCTGTGATAAAATACCATTACCAAAAAGCAATTTAAGGAGGAGTTTATTTTGGCTTATCATTCTAGAGGTCTGGATGTCCATGATGGTGGGGAAGCATGGTAGCAGGTGGCTGGGACAGGAAGCTGAGAACTGTTTCACTGTGGACACCCACCGATGTCTACCCTCTTCTTGTAGAGCACAGACAACAAACCAAAGTTGGTGTGGGAGGTCCTTCTCTCTATGTGCAGCTTTCATTGGTTAATGAATAAAGAAACTGCCCTGGCCTGTTGATAGGGCAGAACTTAGGTAGGCAGGGAAGATGGAACTGAGTTCTGGGAGGAAGAAAGCAGAGTGAGGAGACGCCATGGACCGACTGGAGGTAGACGTGCTGAGACTTTGCTGGTAGGCCATGAACTCGTGGTGATATACAAATTAATAGAAATGGGTTAAACTAATATGTAAGAGTTAGCCAATAAGAAGTTAGAGCTAATGGGCCAAGCAGTGATTTAATTAATACGGTTTCTGTGTGGTTATTTTGGGTCTAAGCTAGCCAGGTGGCCGGGACAAACAAGCAGTTCCCCGCAACATAAAGTGTTTACTCCCCCAGAGTAAAACTCAGGGAACTAATGAGTTTATTGGATTTATTTACAATCATGAGTCAGAGACTACTTACAGGATCATGGGTGACCCAAAGTAGGTATGGTACCAGAAAGTTCCAGTGTGGCTAACACTGCACCCGTGGCTACAAAGGTGGAGGCTCCCCATCAGTCCCCCTTCCACAGTCTGTATAGCCCAACACCTGAGACCATGAGGCCATGTACAATTTGGGTAAAATTACATACAATATGTCTGGGAAGTACAGAGGGAGCAGATGAATCTCAGGTGAGGACCCCAAAACTCCCTTCTCACTTCTAGAATAGTTGACAAGGTCCATCTTGGGGGAATCATGAAAGTGGGGTCACAGCTGTTTGGATGAAGCTCGGAGGGTCCTCTGCGTGGTTCATCGTATTTACCAAAGCACTTCTGTTTACCCACATTAACCATGAAATTCTGAGAACTCCGACGGCACTGTTTTTGACTATGACGGCCATCTGAAGCTTCATCAAGCGGGAATGCTTAAACACGGAGGCATGCTCCCTGCAGACTGAGGACCTCCAACTGTGGACCTGTACAGTTCCCCACTGTACCCCTGCCTTGTCCTGCAGCCCCGACTGTGTTAGCACACTCCGATTTAGATTGGGCTGTGGAGTCCCTGACACGACTTTAACTTTTCTCAAGTTTGTTCTCTGGTCTCATCCTTTATTTGCCTCTACTCAGGGTTTGGGGAATTTTGCCTTTTTCATTTAAAGTATGCAGCCATCACATTTAATTTTTTATTAAGTTTGTTCCCAAGGGACAGCTTATCTTGTTAGGCAGAGTAAGCATTTGTTGCTTGTTAATTCTATATAACCTCTAAGTTAGCATTTTATTTTGAGAATACTCACATGGTAAACGTATTGAATTGGGCTAAATCTTCTTGGCTCCCCTTCTCCCTCAGAGTCTGTATTAGTTACTGAGGTTTAATTGTTGCCTGCTGGCAGGCTGCTTCATGACTTGTTGTGAAAAGGAAATTGCATTCTAGATGCAGTGATCACTTGGGGCTGGAATATTTTGGACTTGTAAGGGTGTTTTTTATTTTTATTTTTATTTTTATTTTTTTTTACAAACTGGTCCATCTCACCAGCTCCTCTTTTAGTATCTTTACTGTACTCGCTCTTTGTGTGTGGATGTGAGATGAGGAAATACTTACACAATGAGGGGGAGCAAGGCAGATGATAAGGCCTTAGGCTGCTGCCCAAGGGCTCCTTGAACACGGCACTGTCATATCTCCGGGGCTGATCTTATCATCTAGAGCTACTGGGTGATTGGCAGGCAGGAGCTGTATACAAGGAGGATGCTACACTGGCCCAAGGCACCATTCTCGTCCCAGTTAGGACAGAGTGGGACAGTGGGAGATTTCATCACACTACTTAAGAATGGTACACAATTTAAAACTTGTAAGTTGTTCACTTCTAGAATTCCCCAAATGTATTTTAGACCATGGCTGGTAACGGATAACTGAATCCAGGGAAAGCCAACTGTTGATCTCTGTGTTTCTTCTTGGAACAATGGATACAAGGGGCATGCCCATGCCACTGACAGATGATGCCGCCAAGCGAGGGTGGTGGTGAAACGGCACGGGAGACACAGATTCTTCTGCTCAACTCTGTTTTTCTCATTTAAACCTTGAAATGAAAAAAGAAGCCGACTTCTGAGTGGCCATTTACCACTGTCTTGGATGCCACAGAAATTGGCAAGCTGGGCGAGATAGCTTACATAGCCTCAATGCTCGGGCTGTACACGTAGACCAGCGTTTAGAGAAGAGGCCAGATCAAGGCATGTAGACTTCTTTCCACTGCAGCTCTGCCGTAGTAGGACCATCCTGCCTTTCACCCACCAGGGCAACGATAGCTCAGGGGTTGGGTGAGCTGAGAAGGCCTGGTTGGTTGATCCACCACATACAGTGGCCACCCCAGTGCGGGATGCTTGGGCCCACTGTTAACAAACATCCCACAGATCGCCTGCTTTGCCTCTGTGGCTCACCTTCTAGCATCTTCTATTGAGGACACTGTCCTCTCTGGAGGACACCCCAGCTGCTAACCCCCTAGACACAGCTGCAGAGCTCCCTAAAGGCAAGGACTCAGCACAGTTCAGAGGGCAGCCCACTCTGTGCCTCTGTGGAGAGGATGGTGGAGCAAATGCAGCATGTCAAACACCACAGGAACTTACTGGATGTTGTGGAGAAGAGCTGGGCCCTTTAGCTGACAGCTTTCTCATCCACATCCCACCTCCTGTCCTTCAGGCATCTGATCCTTAGCCACTTTCCCACTTTGGGAGCCCGATTCCTTTGCAGATGCATTTCTTCTGCTTTTTCCTCTCTCTCTGCAGCAACTCTGGTTTGACTCCATTCCTATCTCCCCCTACCCCCAATTCTCGTGGCCTCCGATAGGAACATCCCTGACACTGGGAGCATTGAGCTAAAAATAAATTGGAAGCCTGGGTAGATGGTGAGTGATGGAGCAGGTGACATTTTTGGTGCCTCCTCAGTCTTTAGTCTCCAGTACCAGTGGGTCCTCCTGTGTGTGTCCTCCTCCAGGACATGAGCATATGGCCCTCTGGAGCTCCCTCATTGCCCTCTGGATGGCTGCTCAGCAGGCCAGCCAGCTACCCCGTTCTCTGGCCTCTTCCTTTTCCTGAACCCTCCAAAGGTTAGAAGAGTGCTGCCTAGATAAAGCCTATTTCCTGGGTGGAGGCCGTGGAGCCTCCTCTCATCCACACAGTATCCACACAGTGAAGCATGTCTTTCCATTCCCACACCCTCACTTAGGTCAGGGGTCAGTTCAGGACAAAGTCACAGCGATTTGGCAAATAGAAGGCCCAGACCTTAAAGTCTAGGTGAATTGCCCAGTACTCTGTGTTTAGTTCTGCTCTGAAAATGTTAAAAAAAGATGGATAATCTACAACATTCTTTCCTGTACCTCAATTATGCTATGGATAACAGTTATATAATGGCCAGATCAGGAAGCAAACACCGGCTCTGACAGGGTTCTTGTAGACTTCCAAACGCTCATCTCATAAACCCATATAGCACACTATAATTTGGGGACCACTGGTATTTTTGACTAGTGAGATGTAATTGTTTTTTTCCCCCCAGATTGCTTTACTCAGAGAGTCTAGAGCTGGTCTGTCAGCAACTATAGTATCCAGCCAGCCAGAAGATTCCAACACTCATGGTGACTGACGCCTTGTGGCTGCTCCCTGGAGCCAGAGAAATAGGAACCTCTTGTGAAGCCCACTGTCCAGGAGGTAAAAACAAATTGTTTGCCAAAATTAGAGCAAAGAGAGAGCTGGAGGGAGCTGTAGATATAATCAGGTTGAAACCACAAGCACACACACACACACACACACACACACACACACACACACACACACACACACACCAATCTGAGGAAGGGCCTCAAATAACTATATCGTTTTCAACTGAGCTTATCAAAACACCAGCCACTTGCTCTTCCTTGTGGTCCAATATCATCCTGTGCCTGCAGGGAAAACCTCAATGAATCCTACATCTTTCTCTGCTTCGGGACAATGGTGAGTCCCTTGGATCTGCTTTTTGGTTCCCTCCATTTATCTTTACAGATTTTGATGACATATGCCATATTTCCTTAGATTCCTTTATATCTACTTGGCAGTCTAAATCTATGCATGGGTCTGGGGAGATGACTCAAAACTGGGAAGGCAGAGAGAGGTGGATCCCAGGGGCTTGCTGGATAGTCACACCGGGCAACCTGGTGGCCTCTGGGTTCAGTGAGAGGCTTTGTCTCAAAAACTAAGGTGGAGAGCAATTGAGGAAGACACCTGATACCAACCCTTGGCTTCCACACCCACAGGCAGCTCATGTGGATGCTCTTAGCTAATGTAAAATTAGCCATTTCTTAGAGAAGTCTTGCTGTAGTTTTCTTCAGAGAAGGCACTTTAGGACTATTACTTGGGCACCAAAAGATATTCAGACATGTACTTCTTGTTATAGGTGTACTATTTTATACATACATGTTATAAATGTATCATGACCTTGGTTCAAATTAGAGTTTATAAAACTTGTCTTCTTGATCCTATTGGAACCTACTTTCCTCCATAGCTGGGACTCCCATTCTCAGATATGGGAGGCAACGAAGAACTTCCTCGGCTGCTGTGTGCATATGGCGGCATGTGCACATTCTGGTGCCATCATGTCCCACAACAGTCAAGGAACTCACACCAATGCTGCCACCATTATGAACACTGAAAATGTGTGTGTGCGCGCACACACGCGTGCGTGTGTGCACATTCCCCTAGTCCCTCTCTTTCCCTCCTGCTGTTTTGAAACAGTCTGAGTGTTTGTCAGGGCTTCTGGCTCCTGCCCACTCCACTACCCCTCTTGGCACTCACAGGTCTGTCTGTCCATCTCTGTCCACCTGTCTGTCTAACCAGCAGTGTCCCAGTTGATGCCTACCCATCTTGTTTGTCTAGACCTTGCTTCTTAGTGGACTCTTCCTCCAAGGCCCATGGCATTAATGGTCCTTGTGTCCTGCCACTCTTAAGAGTTTGCTGAAAAGTTAGTTTTTAAATATAAAATTTTAGATCATGCGTTCTTTAAAAAAAATCTTTTTTTGGTTTTTCGAGACAGGGTTTCTCTGTAGTTTTGGATCCTGTCCTGGAACTAGCTCTTGTAGACCAGGCTGGCCTCAAACTCACAGCAATCTGCCTGCCTCTGCCTCCCGAGTGCTAGGATTAAAGGTGTGCGCCACCACCGCCCGGCTTGAAAATCTTAAACACATTATTTCACTTTCTTCTTGTGTTATACATTACTATAAAATAGTTTAGTTTTTCCTTGTATGCAACCTGCTTCTTTCTGTATATGTATCTGATGCATGTCTATTCACTGCATATGTTTGTGTATAATGTTACATACCGAAATCAATACTGAAGCCCAGACTTTGAACTCAACTGGTTCCGGAGATAGGGTCTTTAAGGCAGTGATTAGGAATATAGGCAGTCAGGAGGGTGGAGCCCTAGTCCACTATGACTGGTGTCCTGATAGGAAGAGGTGAACGCCAGGCCTGGCATCAGGGAGAAGACAGCACCTGAAAGCCTGGGATAGAGGCTCCCTAGCAACCCAACCTGCTGACACCTTGATTTTGGGCTTCCGGCCTCTACAACTCCAAGAGAGAAAATTCTCATTGTTATTTAATCCATCAGGTATATGCATTGCCATTGCAGCCCTAGCTAGCTCACACAATAGCCCAAGGATTTTTTTCTTCTCTTTAAATCTTAGTAATCTCATTGTTTGGGGTTGATATTCCTAGACGTGTGATATACTTTAAAATGTGGAGGCTCAAATCTTCAGTCATTAAATATTCCTTTCTTTCTTTCTTTCTTTCTTTCTTTCTTTCTTTCTTTCTTTCTTTCTTTCTTTCTTTCTCTTCTTGAGATAGGGTTTCTCTGTGTAACAGCTCTGGCTGTCCTAGAACTAGCTCTGTAGACCAAACTGACCTCAAACTCACAGAGATCTGCCTGCCTCTGCCACCCCACCTCAAGGGCTGGGATTAAAGGTGTGTGCCACCACTACCCAGCCAGTAAAACACCCTTGAGTTATAGTTTTCAGCATTCTGTTTTCCTTCGCTCCCTCAGCACTCAAGAACTCCTATGCTCCATCTCCTTTGCCTATCTCGTAGTTACTGCTTTCTCTAACATCGTTGCAATTTCTTTCTTTCTATTATGAATTAATTTGGGCCTTTGGAGGCAGTCTCTCACTCTGTATCGCAGGCCATACTGAGACTGTATCTGCCAGGCTGGCCTCCGACTGATGTTAATCCTCTGCTTCCGCCTCCCAAGCACTGAGATTATAGACAAGTGGCACCGTGTCTGGATTATTCATTTATGATTGTGTTTTCTTTTAAAAGCTTTCCCATGGAGCACCTGGATAGCCCAGTGGAAGAGCACGGGCCTCTACAGGCTCCCCTCATTTTCACGGGTCATTACGTATTGTTTGTTACTGTGTCCCTCCTATGTCAGTCTTGGCTTCTAAAATCCCCTCCCCCACCCCTCTGGGTCACCACCCATGCATGTGCCACTGTGAGCAGATGCAAGACCAGAGGATAATTCTGAACCATATGCTTTTTTATGTCCACAAGGTTCTTCCTCAAGTCTGCAAGCTTGCTCTGAAACGGCTTTTTGTGTTTTGCATTTGTGTCTTGGCTCATGCCCTCTTTCTTTTGCATAATTTTAAGGGGAACTTGACCTTGATAAGCATCCGTAGGCCACTTTCTTGAGCATCTAGCTTCTGACCGTTCTCCTCACCTCCCAGAGCTGCCCCTCCTGCTGTGTGGGTTGTGCTGAGTCAAGGAGGCTTCTGTTCTGAGCTCCCCTCCCCGCTCCTATCCTGACACACCTGATTCAGCAACAGAAGAGTTCTGTCCGACACTATTTTCCACCCTTGATTTACGAGTGAAGAAAAGTTTTCCAGTTTTAGGTAATTCAAAATATACTACAGAAGAATGTTATGTGTGGCCCACGAAAATAACATGAAGAATCAGATGTCAGGAGCCACCAGTGAAGCTTATGGGGTCACAGTCACTAGCCTTCCCTAACATGCTGCTTAAGGCTGCTTCTGCACCATTGATGTTGAGCTGAGATACCGATCTTCACAGCCCAAAATACTGAACCGTTTACCCTCTGCAGAAGATATCAGCTGACCTTTGACTTAATCCTTTGTCTTCCCTGTCAGTTCAATTGCTGTGAAGAGACACCATGGCCCAGGCGACTTCTAAAAGAAAGCATTTAATTGGTGGGATGGCTTACAGTTCCAGAGAGTAAGTCCATGGTCATCACAGTGGGGAGCATGGAAGCAGGCGGGCCAGCATGGAGCAGTAGCTGAGAGCCTGCACCCTGATCTGAAAGTTCAAGGCAGAGCTGGGGGGCAGGTAGGGTGGGAAAGGCCTGGCACGGGGTTCAAAACCTCAGAGCCCATCCCCAGTGATACACATCATCCAACAAGGCCCTACCTCCTAATGCTTACCACACAGTTCCGCCAGTTGGGAACTAGGTGTTCAGATATCTGAGCCTATGGAGGGCATGTTCGTTCTAAACACCACACATGGCCCAGGGTCAGTTGTTGATACTCTTGGTAAGGATTTCTCCCTAGGGTATGGCCTGGCTGAGATAGGTACTTCCATGGGCCAGTTTGACAACTCACAGGGTAGCAGGCCCCAGGACCTCTGTCTCAGCTTCCATGGCCAGTTTCTTGCAGTCACGCTCACATCTTCCAGCCAGTCTAAACCAGTGCTGTTGTGTTTTCTAGGGGGCAACTGCTTGCTGTTTGGGGTTCCTCTGTTCTCAGGTTCATTGTTGTTGCCCAGGGACCCTTTCCTCCTCCTCTATGTAGATACTGCAACGGCAGGAGGCTTATGGCTGATTATGGTATGCCATCCCCACCTGCCTGTATTTGGAGCGCTACTCAATGTGTTAACACTGCAACGTGGCGCCATCATCTACCAATGTGTCTGGTCGCATTTTTATCTACCCTGGAATGTCTAAGGCCAAGGTTAGACACTCAAGAAGCACTCATATTGTAGAGTGCTATTTTTAGTTTCTATAAGTTATGTTTTCTTGCTCTTTTTTATTTGAATGTATCAGGTTATTTTGGTTTTATTGCCTTTTTCTCATAGATTTTGTCCTTGCTTTCATTTGATTTGTGAGACTTAAAAATAATTAGTTTCCAGGCTGCTCTTCAATTTGCCATGGAGCTGAGGCTGGACTTGAATTCCTGATCCTCTTGCCTCCACTGCCAAATGCTCGTCTTGCTTGTTTGCTGGACACGCCTGTTTTATCATCTACACCTGATGATACCTCTGGCTGGAGTCTGTCTGGTCCATTTGCTTTTCCTAAGGTGCGTGGTCCATTTGAACTGTCTGCCATTCAATTTCGTGGTCATCCGTGTGAACAATCAGAAGCCCATCTGAGGGATACTCTTCCTAGTAGCCTTGTGCTTGCCTTTTCAGGGCCCTATGACACGTTTTCCAACTGCGCATAGTGCTGTGCCCTGTACCTTTAGTAAACTGGGAGGCTGCCATGAGAGAGATCATCTGGGTCTAGCAGTTTAAGAACAAGCCTGGGCAAAAAGCTGGTGGAGAAGGCCATAATCCTAACTGCCCTTCAGTATATGTCCTTACACGGCAATAAGAACGTGTGCTGTATGGCTGGCGATGACTAATGCATTGGTGGATAACATAAACCGCTGCATTTTGCAGTATGCAGCTGCCAGGTTTGGTGGTGCATACCTTTAATCCCAACGCTTGTAAGGCAGACGTAGGTAGATTTCTGTTGAGTTCAGGCAAGGTCAGCCTGGCCTAACCCTGAGTCTACATAATCAGGGCTATGTAAAGAGACCCTGTTTCAAAAATAAATAAAAAGTCTGTATCTACGCTGTGCAGCATCTAACTTAGATTCACAGAGCAGTTTGCGCAAGAATTCTCGTTTCTTCCCATCCATTGATGGCTGCTCCTGCAACTAGCACAGGGAACTGTTCCTACCACCCATAGATGCTCCCAAGAGTTCCAGTTCTTCCTTCTTTGACTGTGTGACTCATCCTCGTTCAACTCTGCCCGTACATCAGCAAATACCACCACCCATTCCTATTAGTACCCTCTCCTGAGCCCCTTTAAAACCCATCCTGTTCCTTACAATCCACCAGTCCAAATTCTCCACATTTCTCCCCTGAAAGTAGAGGTCCTCTCTCTGCTGGCTGAGGCTCACATACGACGGCGGCCCCTCCAGAATCGCCTCTCCTCCCTCCTGGATGCAGAGCGCTGCCTCCCCACTCCTCTGTAAGAATCTGACCTCTTTCTGCCCCCTTTCTGAACCTGATAAACACGGGTTCAGTTGCCTTCAGCCCCTTCAAGACCATCAGTTCTCGGAGGGCAGTGTTTCTGACCCTTGGGGCTGGGCACGGTGAGTGACAGAGAATAAATGTTCAGTTAATGTCCCACTATGTTCTTTTCCCTTTGGTGTGAATCAATGTTAGAGTTCTGTAAGAAGGTGGATGTTAAGAACAGCTGGAGCATGAGAATGTTAAAGTCTAATGGGCTCACGGTGATCCCTGTGTGCAAAAAACGCTTCACAAGGGCTGTGGTGCAATTTCTCACTTTAAAAAATGCTAGAATTCAAAATATCCAATTTCCTCTGTAAGATCTAGTCATGTTGAAAGGCTGCTGCCCAGCCCTGTCTCAGCTCTGTGGCCACAAGGCTTTCATCACCCGGAGAAAGGACATCTGTCTGGGGTCTTCTACCTCCTTCTGTGCTGCTACTGGCCCTGTCCCATACAGCATCCTCATTCTGTTTTTCGAATGAGGCTTGTGGTCTCCTGAACCCAAACCCTTGCCCTGCCTCTGCCACCCACAATTTCACACTCTCAGGACACAGAGTCCTTCTCTTGCCTCCCCTAACTGGGTTCCCAATAATTTAACGAGTGGGTTTCACACCGCTGGCTGAGCGCCCCATCTGGTTGATAGGGTGCTCTTGGTTTTTGAGCTCCGAGGTCTGGCAGCCTCCTCTTCTCTAGCTTTCTCTGGCCCAGTCAGCTGACTGATAGAGCCCTTGCCTCTCCCCTGTGGACGCTGGCCCAGCCCAGGAGGGAGTTCCTCCCTGCCAATCCTCTCTCCTTAGCTTTGGCTGGATCACATTGGCTGGCCCACAGAAGGGGATATGAAGTTAACTTTCTCAGTAAATCTTCCCTCTGGACTCTTCAAGATAGAACAATCATTTGTTCCCATAGATAAGCCGTGAATCCAAATGCTTAAAAAATTGAAACCAGATTAATAAAGCCACAGCAGCTGCCAGTATCTTAGAATTCTAGGTGGAGCTTCGCCCCTGGAAGGTCTTAAGGCTT
The DNA here is from genome assembly GCA_004026605.1 of Ondatra zibethicus. Taxonomy (NCBI): domain Eukaryota; kingdom Metazoa; phylum Chordata; class Mammalia; order Rodentia; family Cricetidae; genus Ondatra; species Ondatra zibethicus. Next base: position 58,341 of record PVIU01003641.1, read on the forward strand.
TGGGAAAATAGGAACGCCTAGGCTGGGAACTCGTACCAAATAAAACATTAGTTTAGCCTGTAGAATATGTGTGTGCTCTTGTTTAGTTTCAGGTCAATAATTTTAATTACTGCTTTTCAGTTAACAGTTCAAATAGTAGAGGGAGAAAACCAGATACTGTCTTCTTGACACATGCGAAACCTTCACGGCTTTAAATTAGCAGAAAAAGCAACATCGAGAACAGAGAATCTAATACTTTGTAACCACAGACAACTCTAAAATAGACTTCACAGCCTAATATTAGTTAAATCAAATAATTGCTGAGCACACAATAATTGAACAAATCACCTACTGTCTTTGTGCTCTTGGTTTGTTTGGACCCAGGGCTCTATTTAGTAGCCATTTTCTAATCTGCGTTGGGAACACCCATGAGTTGTTTGGGGCGGACACAACACAGAATATACACCTCAGCACCCTGGCTCCCTTTTCCATGAGGGTGTGTCACCCTGGGCTGTCAGACATCAGGGCAGGTGGGCTGGTGATCTCACCAGTTGAATGGCTTGCCAGAAGTCTGAGGCTGTGCCCCAGAAAATAGCTGTTTAGTGAGCTTCCAGTTCTATGTGGGGAGACTATGGGCAGCAGAGGAGGCAGAATCAAGGCCTGGTCAAGACACCCATGTCCTGACCCTGGAACCTGTAACTGTGGTACCTCACAGGCAGAGGTGTAGGGGGAAGTGGTACTTAGCTGACTTGAAGAAAGATAATATTCCAGATTACCTGGGTAGGCTGTGTAATGACAAGGCCGCGCAGCTGAGGATGATGGGGGGGCCTGGGAATGAGAATCAGAGTGGGATGAATGGACAATGACCCAACTTTACTGTGACTAAGGTGGAACAAAGGCCAAGGGGTAGGAGTGGGAATCCATCACCCAGAATAAATGCAGGGCAATGGTTTCTCTGCAGGGCTCGGAAAAGGAGACAGTTCCGCTGACACCGTATTTTGGGAAATTCTTCCCAACCTCCTGGAAGCCCAAGAACTTTGGCTTTGGTTGCAGGTGGCTGAACTTTGCATTTCAAAACCATCAGAAGTATTCTTGGGCAAATATTATAGCATTAACAGATCAACCACGGTCTACGTTACTGAAATCATTTTTTTCATGCCACTGTTCCGGAACTTCACTGTATAGTGCAGATAAAATTTGTGTGTGGACTATAGTAAAACTGCGTGATTTTGTAGTTTTATTTCGTATTATAAATATTTCTTCTACTGTCCTGTTTTTCATAATTATAAGTGCTGTTTGACATTCCACCAGATTGATTTCTAATAATCAAATTTTTTTTCTGAGCATCCATTTCTTTTCAGTATAATTAATGCTTGCTGGTGAGCATTGCTATAGTGAACATCACTGGTGTGATGGTAAGTGTTGTCAACTTGACAGAATTTAGGATTTCCTGGGAGCTGGACCTCTGGGCATGCCTGCGTGGATGATCTTGATTAGGTTAAATCAAGGAGGGAGTACCCACCAAAGCAGACGGCACTGTTCCCAGGTATGGTCCTAGACTGCACAAGTGCTGAAGGGGGCTGAGCAGCAGTAGCAAGCGCTCAGTGCTCTGTGTTCCTGATTAGAGAGGGCATGTATGTGGCCAGCTGCTTCGGGCTCCAGCTGTCTTGTCTTCCCTGTGATGCTGGACTATACTTGTACTGTGGCTGAATAAACCCTTTCTCCCTAAAATTGATGTTGGAGTATTTTACCAAAGCAACAGGGAATTAAAGAAGAAGTACATGCAACTTGTCTTCTCTTGGAAGATTTTATTACAGTCAAAGCACATGGATCTAGGACATAAATATCTTTGTTTCCATGGTGAACAAGAAATTGCTTCCTCAAGTCATCATGTCAGAGGCTGGGGATGTAGCTTAGTGTTGCAGTGCTTGCTTGCTCCGCATGCAGGAAGTGCTAGGTTTGATTTCCACATGGGAAAGTCAAGAACTGTGTCAATTTATCAAGCCACCAGCAGTGTAGTACACACACCCAGCCTTGTTAAGTGCAGGCAGTTAACTTCTGAAATTGTTGTCCCAATGTCTTCAAGTGAGCAAGTAATGGCTTCTGATGAGCAGAGATAGGAGATGCTCACTTTGAGGCTTTTATATATTTTGGCACATAGGAGATGCTAGTCTTTGGGCTTTTATATTTATTCTGATGCATGAAAGTAACTTGAATTGCAGAATCGCAAAGGATTGTTAAGAAAAAGTAAAAAATCTACCCAATTCAACCATAACATCAGGAATAATGGTACAAAGGGGCTGGTGGTGATTTGACCCATTTAATATATTCCTGAAGTCATGCTAGAGAACCTCCTCATAATGGCCCCTAGATAGCTTCTGGTTGGGGTTGGTTGCCAGAAAGATCAACTACATGTTTGGAGGGTGAGATTTCAATAGCCATGAGCTCCAGGGAGTGGGGGTTGAGTGAAGGACTGGAGACCGAAGGCAATTGATCAAGGATTTAATCAGCCAAGTCTGCATTAGGTCACATAAGGGGTTACCACTTGTTGTGTACAAACAGGTTAATGGTTTTACACATGCAAACAGGGAGGGGACAGCGACTTGCTCTTGATGCTGATCTTCAGCTGGTAGCCTACAAGGGAATACTACCATATAGGATGGCACACCTGTGAAATCTGGCTACTGACAGATTTATATACTTATGCTTTCCTTCTGTCTTGCTTTGACTTCCACCCTAACCCTTTGCAGTGACCATCCTTGTCTTCCTTTGTTTCTCAGGACAATGCTATGTCTCCCTCAGGGCCTGGGTGTGGTACAGACTGGGTGCTGGCACTTTCCCAATGACCTACAGAACTGGGAGACTCCAAAGTTCATGGTGCACGAATAACTTAGGGAGACAATGATAAATGGGGTACTTCTCATTCTCATTTGATCTACTCCTTCCAAGGCACTTGACCTGCTGGATCATCCAGTACACATGACACCATATATTGCTTTAGATTTTGGAGGGCCGTTCCCACTGGGCTTCATTCCTTGACTTTATTCAAGGGGATGGATAACAAAGTGGTTAACAGCCGTGCCACAGAATACTGTTTGGCAACAAAGAAGAATTGCCTGCTGACACACATGACATGAATGAATCATCAGAGCATTAATTACATGGTGAAAAGGCCAATGCCACAAAGTCATATATTGTATGATTCAATTGCTTATCACTGAAATGACAAAAGTTTGGAAGTGGAGTTGAGACTTACTGAGTTGGAAACAGCAGCTGACATGAGCAACCAATCACAATACAGAAAACCTCAATGGGCTGAGTGACACCTTCAAACTCACGGAGATGCAGTTATCTCTGTTAGGTTCCTGAGCAGCATGAGAATGTGGTGTCACATGAGTATAAGCCAAAATATGGGAGATGGAGAGGAGGTCTGCAAGCTCCAAGCCAGTCTGGGCTGTATAGGGAGACCCTGTGTCAGCACAATGAAGAGGGATCAACCGGATAGTGTATCCGAGTTTCACATTGCAATACAGTGCGGTCATCTACGAAGTTCACTCAGAACTGTGCAATTGAATTACCCCTCAAAACACACACACACACACACACACACACACACACACACACACACACAACCTTATAATACTTTTAAGTAAGTTTATAATTCTGTATTAGTCACATTCATAGTTATCCTTGGACAAACATGACACACGGGCCATGGGTTGGACACCCCTGACATAATTCCATCCCAGCAGTTGACTTTCCTTAGGGAAACTTGAGGTAACCATTCATAAGGTAGACACAGTCATGGCACAAAACTTTCAGGCCCGTTGTTCTCAACTGCTCTGAGAAGCATCTCAGAAGCATAAGTATAGTCTTAGTGATTCCTGGTCGTCCTTCCTATCTAGACACAGCACACAAATAAAGACCTAAGAGTCCAAGACAAGAAAGCTAGGGGGTTGATCATTTAGGACTAAAGAATTTAAGTCAATTTCCATTCTATTATTGGGAGTAAAGTATCTTGAAGACAAAGGTTCTGTGACCTCTTCATCATGGTCATTATTAGTATTTTATAAAGAACCCAACTGGAGCCGGCAATGACTTCTCTGAAATACAATATGAGACATGAATGAGTTACATCAAAGAGTTTTGAAGAGCAAAGCGGGAGAGGTAGCTCAATGGTAGAGTGCTTGCTTAGCAAGCCCTGGATTTAATCTCCAGCAACACCCTCCCCCCCCGAAGATAAAAGCCGCAGCACACAAGGTAATGTATGACGCCAGGCCTTAAGCTGTATGCTGGTTCCTTCTCTCCACGGTTGTTTTTCTTGAGTGCTGAGAACAGCTGCCGTAGATGGCTCTCATTGTAGCAACTGGTAGTCGTTAAAGTCACAGACTTTGTGTTGGGTGATGGAATCTAAACAGAGGGGAAAAAAAGACAGCTTGACAGTTAGGATAGCCGGCTGCAGCGCAGGTGATTCTCTCTATGTCTATAAATGACAGTTAGGATAGCCGGCTGCAGCTCAGGTGATCCTCTCTATGTCTATAAATGACAGTTAGGATAGCCGGCTGCAGCTCAGGTGATCCTCTCTATGTCTATAAATGACAGTTAGGATAGCCGGCTGCAGCTCAGGTGATCCTCTCTATGTCTATAAATGACAGTTAGGATAGCCGGCTGCAGCTCAGGTGATCCTCTCTATGTCTATAAATGACAGGATAGCTGGCTGCAGCTCAGGTGATCCTCTCTATGTCTATAAATGACAGTTAGGATAGCTGGCTGCACAGCAGGTGATCCTCTCTATGTCTATAAATGACAGGATAGCCGGCTGCAGCTCAGGTGATCCTCTCTATGTCTATAAATGACAGTTTAAATCTCTTAAATGTTTCAGGACTGCGCAGAGTCCCATTTGTCCTCAGAGTACACTGGATTTTAAAAGTAAAATGTAATAAAGAAAAGTAATTACTTCATGATTATAAGATGTACCAGTCATAGGGAGAGCTAGGTCAGTACAGAGTGGGGGTCACAATGTAATGGATATGTAATGTTCCACAGGCCTGTGTTGAAAGTTCCGTTTCCGGCTAGTGGTTGTTGGAAACTCTATGAGCCGGAGCCTAGCAGAGGAAGTAAGTGTCTGAGGTGGGTCCTTGGCTGGATCTTGGCCTGGCATCCTCTCCTCTCTCCCTGTGCTTCCCAGCTGCCACAAGCTGCTTTGCTCTGCAATGTACACCCCAATCATGATGCTTTGTCCACCCATGGCCCCCAAATAGTAGAACCAGGCAACAACACACTGAGATTGCTGAACTGAGGGCTACGATACAGCCTCCCATTTTCTCAGGATTTTGGTCACAGGAATAAAAATTATGACAAATATACGATCATTTGTCAATACTAAGAAGCTAACTACCCACAACTGTCTTCTTACTATAAAGAGAAAAAAGGAACACAGCGGACTGCTGGTACTTGCTGGCTGACAAGCTTAACTAGAACTATCACATTGTCTCCCATCACAATCGCATAAGCAGTTAGACAATGGTATCTAAGGGTCTTGAAGAGTGATGTTAATGAAAGATGGACAGCCATGATGGTTGTGTGGAACAGGGGAGGAAAGTGGCTTCATTCTAGAAATTAAAAAATGAAGGGAAAGTAGAAGAAATAAAAAGGTCATTTTAGTTTTGGTTTAAGAAAGTGTTTGAGAATTTACCTGCTACCTTCCTGCACAGATAACCCTCTGTATAAGAGTGTGAACTGGTGAGGGATTCCCTGGTGGGCTTCAGGAGAGGAACACACTGAGTAGCATTTGTGTGTATATATGCACTTGTGAACACACACGTGCGCACACACACATTATTATGTATAGTAAAGACAACTGTCAGTATGGGCACACCCTTCAGTCTACTGTGCAATGGTGAAGTAGGCCTTATGGTTCATACCTTTGTCCGAGCTTGTCATACTGCATTAGGTTTTTGTTGCTATCTTTTGTTTTTGCCTTTTCTTGTACACACTTTTGCCAGGTAAAAGCTATTGTCTTCTTTATATGTTTACATTATATTGATATTTTGTTTAATTGAACTTGGGTTTTGAGCTACAGATGAAGATATGCTCTCTGTATCCAGTCTATAAAGTAATTCAGCCATATTTCCATTCAGGTTGTAGAAGCCCTTTGGATCTGAGTTTTGGCCTGGGAGGCGGGGGGAGGGAACAATCTTTCAAAAGGATGCCTCTTTCTACTTAATCTGAAAGTTCAATATAATCAAAAACTTCCAAGTTTTATAAAAAGGAAATTAATGTATTGACTCTACGACAGGAATATGGATTTGAAAAGGAGAACCAGGTGATAAAAATGACTGACTTGTTGTAATTTCAGCAGTAAAGTCCAACGCGGTTTGCACAGAACAAATAGAACACTGCAGGAAAACATGCAATGAACCGTATAAAGGGGGTAAGTGAAAGAGGGCATTGCGTATCAGGGCAAAGGGGCAGGCCCTGTCCCCCTAGTCGCTCACACAGTGAGTAAGCTACAGGTAGAGCAACTCCAGACAGTAAAAAAAACTACCGTAACCATCACTATTATTACTCAGCTTTTTGAGATAGGCTTTTATGAGATCTAGGTTGTACATGAACCCCTGATACTCCTGCCTCCTCCTCTCAACTGCATCACCAGTACACAGCTAAGAATTTTAAGTAGGAAAGATATAGGAGATGTCCTTGAAATTGAGGCAACAGCTCTGTCTCACTCCTGTTCTCCCTAGCCCTTTCATTCTTAAAACAAAAACAAAATCTCTAACCTCCACACCCGCCATGCTCTTTAACAGGTCCTGGCACGCATCTACTAGGGCAAGCACAGTTTCTAACCATACTCCTGTGTGGTCTTACGGTCGAAGTATGGAGCCATCATGCTGCCAACACTGATGTTTTATGGCGTGGAGGACACATCTGTTTAACTAAAATTTGGTAGCTAGTGATGACACTGTGCCAGCTCAGTCCCCAAGAGCACTGGGGACTAGGCTTTCTCTTTGCTTCTCAAGGGTCCAGAAGGAAGTTCAGTGGTCATGCACACAAACTCATTCAGTTGGACATCTATCTCCTCTTGTACACTGTGGGAAGAGTATTACCTAAGGCTCTGGGAGACAGTCATGGCAAGAACTTCACCTTTCAGTAGCAGGGACTCAGACTGTGGATGTCCCTGTCTCAGTGTGTCTTAGTTATGGTGATGAAACACCATGGCTAAAAGCAACCTGGGGAGGAAAGGGTTTCTTTTGCTTATGCGTCCACATCACTATTCATCGCTGAAGAAGTCAGGACAAGAAACTCGAGCATGACAAGAACCTGGAGGCAGGAGCTGATGCAGAGGTCATGAAGGCATGCTGTTTACTGGCTTGCTCTCTATGGCTTGCTCAACCTTTCTTCTAGTACCCAGGAGTATCAGTCCAGGGATGGCACAGGCCACAATGGGCTGGGTCCTATCTGTCAATCACTAATTAAGAAAATGCCCTTGCTTGTCTTTAGCCAAATCTTACGGAGGCATTTTATGAACTGGGGTTTCCTCCTCTTAGATAACTCTCGTTTGAGTCAGACTGACATAAAAAACGAGCCAGACAATCCTCAAGGCACGTTCCACTGCATGACTTTTGTACAGTGACCTCAGTTCTGTCTGGAACCAGTGCCACAGATCTCTCTTGCTGTCTGGCCATCCCATAGGCTTCTCTTCCATGGGCTGAGACAAACTTTGCTCTTTCAGCACCACTCCCCCAAATTTGCTTGTTTGGACCCCACTTGTGGCCGTTTTGGACACTCAGAATTTAAGTCTAGGGGTGACTACCATTCTTCATTTCTCATATATCCTGTCAGCGACAGCCACTGAAATGTCAATTAGATGTGATCTGACAACAGCATGTCTCTATGGCTAATCAACCTAGCACCCCTGACAACCCTTGCTGATCAGCTGAGCACCCAGGGGCCAGCATCCTTATCACTCCCATCACAACCTCCCTCTCCACAGAGCTCTTTCCTACTTGCATTCCACAACACCCACAACTCTAGGCCTTGAGTGGGCAGCCGGTTTCCAGGTCTCATTCCCTCCCTTGGTCTTCTCTTCTTCCTTTCAGTCACTCCAGATTGACTGCTTCTCCTGACTGAAGCGCCTTGCACCTCCAGGACAGGGCACAGGTCTCTCTAGCCCCCCTTCCTTATTCAGTCCTTGCTCCAGAGCAGCCCTCAGCAAGGAGCTCGCCTGTTCCGCTTCATTCCTGCATCCCATCATCTTCTTCAGAGTGTCTGCCAGTCCTGTTGTCTGAATCTGTTTTCTGTCTTTCTCTAAGCCCATGACTGTGTCTTTCTTGTCAAGTATTACATATGTAGTGCCTAAGAACATGCTCAGCTCGCACGCAGTGCAAAGTAAGTATCTTTTCACCATACAATGAATGAAACTTGATGCTGTGTGTGTGTGTGTGTGTGTGTGTGTGTGTGTGTGCGCGCACGCCATGTACACTCAAGGCAGCCAACACTGACTGGCAACTCAACAGGTCATAGTCACCTAGTAGACAAGTCTCTGGCGTATCTGTGAAGTTTCTAGGTTGGATTAACTGAAGTGGGAAAATGTGAAAGGCACCATTCCATGGGCTCAGGTCCTGAACCAAGGAGAAAAGAGAAAGTGAGGTGAGCAGTGGTTCTCATCTCCTGCTGCCTGGCTGAGGATAAAATGTGCCCGCTGTCTCGTGCCCTGCCTCCGTGACTGTGGATAAATGTGCCCGCTGCCTCGTGCCCTGCCTCCGTGACTGTGGATAAATGTGCTTGCTGCCTTGTGCCCTGCCTCCGTGACTGTGGATGAAACATACCTGCTGCCTCGTGCCCCGCCTTCGTGACTGTGGATGAAACGTGCCCACTGCCTCATGCCCTGCATCCGTGACTGGATGAAATATGTCTGCTGTTTTGTGCTTTGTCTCTCCGTGACTGTGGATGAAAGGTGCCCACTGCCTCATGCCCAACTCTGTGACCTCCCACCGTGATGGGCTTCATTCTAAACTGTGAGGCAGAATAAACCCTTCCTTCCTTTCTGAAGTTGCTATTATCAGACATTCTGTCACAGCAAAGAGACAAGTAACTCATTCTTATTCTTCATGGAAAGTGTTTGGCCTAAGGAACTTCCGCTCAGCTCTGATACTGCCCACAGCTACCCTGAACCTGGCACCTCTCTGAGGGTGCCCTGAGGACTTAACCATGGGCAAGACAGTCTGCCCTTGCCCATCACTCACAGGGCTTCTCCTTGCTGTCCTGGACAAGGGAATGAAACGATTTATCACAAGGCCATCCCAGTGCAACCTACCATTTTCTCTATCTTATAATTATCACAGGGTCTGCTACTGATCTCAGTGGTGGATTTTGGGATGTTCAACTTAGGTGACTTAGTTGTGGCAGTTTCTTGTTTCTGTCGGATGTGCCTATATAGACAATTGCACCATGTAAAGATGGTTTCTCATCCTGTAAGCCCCACCCCCTTTTCCGCTTACTTGACTGGCCACTCTAGAATACTGTTGAAGGGTAACAGCCTTGCTGTGCTTCTTACACCTGACCTGAATCTTACACAAAGGTTCTCACTATTAAATAACTTGCCATAGTTATTTCTTAACAGATAACATGAGCAGGTTAAGAGGTTCCTAACTGCTCCTGATTCTTGAGGCATTTTTGCCATGGGTAGATGCTCAATTATCTTTCATGCTTTTAAACACGACTGGGGAAAACAACAGATGAAGAAAAACCATGCTACTTGTTTTCTCGCATTTGTAGGCTGATACTTGGTTATGTGTATTTTATGTGCAGCACACCACAAAATTTGATTCACTAAGATTTCATTTTAGGTTTTTGATATCCATGTTGCCAAAATGGGTGATTATATTTAGATCAGTAGCCTTGAAAAATAGGGTGTATAATTTCCTTTTTTAGTTCTGCAATAATTTGTTATTTTTGGTAAAACCTACTACTAACATTATATAGGAGATATCATATAAGCTATACAAGCTATAAATTTATCATTTAGCTATTCTGACTGGACACTTCAACGCTATTAAAAGTACGTTCACAATACTGTGCACTAGCACTTACGAACTTTGAGAACTTTCTCATGATCCCAAACCAAATTTCTGTATCCACTAAACAGCAACTTGCCACTCCCATGCTCCCTGCCGTTGTTTCTGGCATCCTGGTCACATGTTCTGTCTCTGTCCCAGGGATATCATGAGCATGGGTTTGTCTTTCTGTGCCTGGCTTATTCCACTGTGCATAATGTCCACGTGGGGAGATAAAGGATTTCCTTTTGCAGTCAGGAGACAGTACACCCTGCTTACATGCTGTATTTGCGTTGCTGTTGGCTGTCAATTGATACTTAGGGTTGCTTCCCCCTTTTTGCCACTGTGAATAATGCTATAATTACAGACATACACATCCTGTGAGACTCATCACTCATATTTGGGGTGGGATATGTATGCTAAGCAGTGGCGCTAGCTGTTGGGTGACATGGTAACAACACAGTGTTTTCCTCAGTGGTCACAATACTTACATTTCCCTTAGTGGCGTACAACGGTTCCAATTACCCACATTTTCTTGAAAACTTTTTATTTTTTAACTTTTGGTCTGTGTGGGGGCAGCACCCATCATAATGGGTGTGGAGTTCTGGTTCACATTTCCCCAGTGGTTAGTTTTGTTGACTGCTTTTTGTCATGGGCTTGCACATTTGGATTTTTTGTCTACATTCATTGTCCCATTTCTTAACACTGATCTTACTATTATTTCTGAATCACAGGAGGCTTAGGCACACGCTTTATGAAAGTCTGTCATTCTGATATACTCTCATTTATCTGCTTTTACTTCTGTTGCCTCCCTTCAGGGTGGATGAAGAACCCCGCCCACTCTCCAGTCCGTGAGGTGGTCAGGCTCCGCCTTGCAAAGCCCCAGCAGCGGCGGCACAGGCTTGCCCTCCTCTGGACTGAGATCTGGCCGTCTACTACATGGACATTTCTACACCGTTCTGCAGATGGCTTTCCTCGACTGGGCATATTCTAGCGGCTGCCAACCTTTAGAGGCTGTGCCGATTTCCCACGCTCATTTCCTCACGTTTCTGTCATGGATGAGCCTCTGGGGCATCGGTCTGTGCTGTGATGGCGGCCCCTGTCCTCTGCAGCCTTTGGTGGACGGTGGGAGACCCCCGATTCCTCTTCGCTCTCTGTGATGCCCAGGTGGCTTATGTTTTCCGCTCCTTGGTTCAGTTTTGGCATCTCATTTTCAAACTTATCAACATGAATTTGGTCATCACCCTGCCTTGGTTTTCAAACATTCCTACTACGTGTGCAGCTGGCTCTGGGTTACTACGTGTGCAGCTGGCTCTCTGTTCATTGGCCGCTTTGCCTTCCTTTCTCAGTACTGATTGCATTTTGCTGTTTAGAAGATGGGGCTTCACGACTGCCCAGCTTCATGGTCTGCTCTGTTTTGGCCTGTTAATATCTGGAAGGCTCACGACTGTTTTCTCCCCCTTTGTGTTTCAAGATGATCTTACTGTCACTCATCTTCTAGCACTGATGTTTAAGAAAGAAACTGATGGGAAACGGAAACAGCATAATTTCATGCACGACTGTTTTCCCTGCTGGAAAGCTGGGAGGCTCATTGTCTTTCACTCTGGGTTGGGACAACTCAGCCTCAGGCCTGTCTGCCAGGCAATGCTCTGCAATGCTCCAGTGGTAGATAATGGCAAGTCTACCAATTAGCAACCTTATAATCAGAGGAAGCTTTCACTACCAGTATAAAACCCCACTCCTTATGAGGAAGGTGATGACCTGAAATCAGGTGGCTGGGCTGGTTTCTGGAGTTCTTTGTAATCCACCCAAAACTTCCACAGGGGACCTCAGGACTCAGTGAATTATGGTAACCCAGGCTGCGATAAGAGAGGACCCCAGGCAGGGTGAGGCAAACAGCATTCATCTACTTTCTCACAGTTCTGCATTGATGCCTGAAGTCAAGGTGTTTTCTCTTGAGGTCTCTTGATAGCTGATGCTCTGGTTCCCAGCATCCCTCCCTCCCCCATAGCCTTTTTCTTATGCATGGCTTCCCTTTCTTAGAAGAGAAACCATCCAATTGGATCAACATCCTCCTTTATGAGCACTTAACCCTTTGCCCTCTTTCAAGGTCTTATCTCTAAATACAGACACATCCTAAGTTCCCTGTGGGCTTTATATCAAGCACTTGAACCTCATCACTTGGGGTTCTAGGGTGTTTACCATTAACTGCCTGGCAGACAACTGCAACAAAAAGGAGCCAAAGCCTAAGGTACCCCAGAGTCACAAGAAAGCCAGCTTTCGGCCAAAACTCAGAGAGCATCAGTTAACCAAGCCAGTGAGCAAAGGCAGGCCGAGTGATCAGTAACACCGCATTAGGGGGCCTTTTAGATGCTGTTACACGCTGGGCTTTGTGAACCTCTAAGCTCTGCAGCAGGTTTTAGAGAGGTGCCTGTCACCTCACAAGTGCCGAGCACAACCATGCTAATGGCCACAGTGACTTCCCCATGAGCGCACGTTCCTTCTGGAGGATATAAAATGCTGCTGCAGTGATACTGTTTCTGCTCAGAGCTGAAGACTTTGTGGTCTGGAGGTGTTGTTCTGTGCTGTGGGAGGCTGAAGGAACAACTGGCTTGAGATGAACAAGGGAGGCCTGGCTGGCCAGGAAAATTCAAGGACAATCACCTGGAATATTGGGAGAGCTTAGGGAACCTTTTCTGAGTCTATTCTCTCCATATATTTCCCAAACCAAAGCTAAGATCCCACGTCAGCAGCCAACTTACAGACTCTTATGAACAGTGCTGACACACACATCAGCTTTAGATGTTAAAATTACAAAATTCTACCACTTAGTTTTTAATCATGTATATTTTGGTAGTTACTCTCCCTCAGTATGATTAGTAGGCTGCTGGGTCTGGATTCCTGGGCAAGGATAAATTAAGCACGTGGGAAGAGAGGAGCGGGGGTGGGGTGGAGGGTGGGGGTGGGGGTGGGGAAAGGGCAGACCGGCCTCCCATTCTTCTGGTTTCTTTTCTGAACCCTCAGCCTTCTGTGACTAGTTCTTATCTATGCAACTGGGATATGGGACAAGGTGAGCTTGACCACCCTCATGTGTCCATTCAATTATGAATCCCCAGGGAACATGTCATCCAGATTAGCCTTGATTCACAGAAGGCCACAGTTAATGCATTTAGCTGATCAGCCAGTGGGGGACATAATGAATAGCCCAGGACAGCATGGGAAGGTCCCCAAGATATCAGGGACCTTTTCCCTGAAAGCTCTGACACAGGGCAACAGTCAAGTCAAATGTTCTTTGTAAGCTATGCGGAAGTCATGTCAAGGCTAAACTTTCTTTTTCTGGCAGCTCTGTGGAGAATAGTGCACTATCTCCTCCACAATAGCATAAATGTATGTCTTATCTCTTGACTGTAGCCCAGACAATTAAAGGGAGGCAGAGACTGAAATCAGTCTCATGAGAAAGGCCAAACCCATATTATTTAATAACATCAAAGGGAGGGGATGGTGTGACCAGGAATGACCGTAGCACCAAGTCACACATCTTGACAGCTCTTGGGGCAGAGTTCTGCGTGTCTCTTTCTCACCAGTTAAGGGCCTTAGACCCTGGGATCTTTGAGATATGAAATGGTAACTATACCTCGTGGGAGTGCTGAGGAGAACCCAACAATTAGGAAACAGTTTTAAATAACACCCATATTACTGACATTAGGACAGGTAGTGCCTGGTTCCTGCTACCAGGAATTCGATGTTTGTTCTCTTGTTGATTTTCATGTATATTCAAGTGCCCACAGGGGTGTTCTTGCTCAACAATCCCCATTTCTCCTCCAGGTTGAATGATTCATGGAGAATGTTGGCCCAAGTACAGTGCTGTTTCAGGGAAAATGGGCTCTAGGGAGTGGACGGGGAACACAGACTCCTTGTAAGGCAGCGTGGCGTCTGACACCCTCTGTGGAGAGCATGAGTAAGGCAAGGATTAAATGCCTCCTGTTGAATTCCACAGGGTGACATTCTGCACTCGTTCATGTCCTCTGTCAGCAACACACAATGGCTGGGAAGGCAGGATGCTCAACGCTAACGGTTCACCAGACAAGGCTAGGAGAAATTCTTACAAGAATCTCTCACTTTCTCTGAGGCACTTCTCAGCAGGGTCACACAAAGCCCATCAACTATAAGAATAAATATAAAGCTATCAACCAAGCAGAGGTAGCACACCCAGGTCTTGGGTTTTCATTTTGGATGAGAACTAACAAATTCGAAAGGGGATAGAAAAAGCTTTTAACACTTTTTGTCTGTTTGTTTCAAGACAGGGTTTCTCTGTGTAGCCCTGGCTGTCCTGGAACTCACTATGGAGACCAGGCTGGCCTCAAGCTCACAGATCCAACTGCCTTTGCCTTCCAAGTGCTGGGATTAAAGGTGTGCACCGCCATTGCCAGCCTTTTAACACTTTTAAATAAACATTTTATCCAACCTACTATGAAGACTCGTCTCGGCCCAAACTCATACTGTCTATTCCAGTTGTAATAAGCTTAATTGATGAATACTGAATATTGAATATTGCTTTCATAATGTATCACGAAATAATTTTCCTTTCAAATCAATGCTTTAAAAGTTCCTGTTAATCTTTGTATATTTTTTTCTATTTACTCATTTATTTTAGAGCATTCATAGGTAGGTAAGTGCACTACCATCAAACTGTATCTCCAGCCCCTCTGGGTATGTTTTGAGAATCCAGTATCTTTTCTCTTTATCTCTCTCTCCCTCCGCAGGATGACCCCATCCAGGGCCTTGTACAAAGTAGGCAAGCACTCAATCACTGAGCCTAATCCACCAGCCTGAGAATAAAATGTTCTCTAGAGAAATGTTTATAATAGTTTAAGTTTTGGGGAGTAAGAGCCTTCAAAGGACACACGTCACTTTGTTATGGCACTGGGGTGACAGCTCTATGCTCGCAGGGATGCTGTCACTCAGAAATGCTGAGAAGGCCAACCACAGCACACACCATGTCACATGCTCTTGTGTTGTCTCCTTTGGCTACCACACAAAGTGAGCAGGAAAAGATCAAGACAGTGCAGTGCCTGGAGTGGACAGCAGGCATAGGGCTCAGCTATGTTTGCCTATCTGTGCTTGATGGACAGATGTGGCGGCAACACCCCTGTTGTGTGCACACCATGCCATCTGTTGGGTTATCATTCACTTCACAAAGAAAAACTGAGCTAACTAGTGTTTGAAAGATACATGGCTCAGGCTGGAAGACTGGTGTGTTTGGGGGTACCCACAAGCCATAGGGACTCATCTTACACAGGCAGGCCTGAAGCACACACAATACCCGGATGCTGCCAAGGGCAGAGAAGCTGGTGTAATCAATGACAGGTCAGCAACAGGACGTCAATTAGGGGGAGGAAAGGAGCAGAAACTAGGGCCCCGGAGCCAGCCCTGGCATGCAGAGAATGTTGCGGAGCCTTGGATGGATACAGCAGGTAGGCAGTCATCCCCTAAAACCCTAGCCAGAGCCAACAGACAAAACAACCGGAAGAACTTAGCCTGGCTGAGACAGTGACTGCACAGGACGCGGGAGCAACAGGAAGGGCCGCCAGTCACCCGGCCTGGAAATAACAAGACTACAGGCTCAGTCTGGAGCCCTGAGCAGCTCACAGTTCCCGAACTCTAAAACCATTAGCTGTCGTTTCAGACTGGACACCCATCATGCCCAGGCGTGTTTTCAAGGCCCAGTTCTGGTCTGTAGTGGCTGTTAATTTGATGCACTTTTCCAAGAAACCAAACGAGAAGCCGGCTTCAGAACATGTGATGTCTGAAGGTTCTATTCTTGGCATTCAGAAGAGTAAACAGTGGCTTGGCTTTGGGACTGGAGCTAAATGGTAGTGGTTTTTTTTTTTTTTTTAAATAGTTTCTAAGCAAAAGACAAATTGCTCTATAGCAGATAGTAAAAAATACTTTTGATTGCCTTATTCAAAAATGTACAGGAACACTCATCAATCATTTAAAAGATATTCATAAGATGTATGTGTTTTTGTGTGAATGTAACTTTGGAAAACAAGGTTATCTATTTATCTATTCAAAAACAATGTCAAGAACAGAGTGAGAGAAGCCAGAACCTTGGGATTTAGAGATGAGGGTGAGATGGGGAAGGAGGGAAGAATAAGAAAACCAGGAAGAGGGGAAGCAGGAAGGAGGTGAGGGAGGAGAGAGCTGACTAAATACAGTGGGAGATAGTGGGAGATAGTTTTGGAGGACCCAGCAAAGACTTCAGCCTCAGGAGAGAAAGGGAAAGGGTGAGACAGAAAGAGGAGATGACTGGGGAAGGATGGAGGGGAGGAGCAGGTAGAGGAGGGGAGCAGGAGGACAGAGTAGGGAGAGAGGAGGGAATGAGAAGGGGAGGAGATAGTTGGACTTCAGCCACAAGAGACAAAGGAAGGGTGAAAGGCAGAAAGAAAGGAAAATACACACACACACACACACACACACACACACACACACACACACACACACACACACACACACACACACACACACACACACACACAGAGAGAGATAGCTCTGAAGGAACCAGATAAGGATCTGTAATCCATTGTTAGGGTGGAGCTGAGTCTTCCTATGTTCAAGTCCCACCCCCAGCACCTTAGAATGTAGATGTACTTGGAGACAGAATCCAGGGAAGACATTACATTAAAACTAGGTCCCAGGTGGGATTGAACCAGTCTCACCAGTGTCTTTAAGGACGATGTGTGGACTCAAAGAAGCAAGTCACAAAGGGAAGGGATATCACCTGCAAGCTCAGGGGAAAATCATAGGGAATCTCTCTGATCCTACCTTGGCCTAGTCCTTCCAGGTTCCATGATGGTGAGAAAAATGACTGTTTCAGGTCTGCAGGAATTAGTCTTGGCAAACCAATACATTTGTCAAAATCTCAGGGATGAAGATTTAAATTTATTCTCAAAGCTGAGTCAGGAGTTCATTCTTTCTGGGATGAGTCCATTGTAGAACGGTGAACCCAGCATAAAAGGAGGGAAGGAGGAGAAGGACAGAAGGGGAGAAGGAGGAGGCAGGACGACATCCCTGGGAAAGCTCACTCCTGGCTGCATGGCCTTTTTCCTCTTGAGAGTTCTGCAATCCTCCTAAGTGGAATAACTGGTGAAGTCTGTCTGTCGCTATCATACATGTAGCTAGCCTCCTATGGCCAGGGGTCTAGTTTAGTATCTTTTCCTCCCTGGGAATCTCAGGTAGCACCTAGTCCAGGTGCCTAACTCAAGCCAGCCGGCGTACCATGGTCGCCCCGTCTTCACAGGTTGAGGATGAGGGGGCTCTGAGTGAGCAGGTTTCCTGCGTGTGCTGAGAGGGCGAGGCCCAGTGCACTCTCCTCTCCTTGTGAACTGTCCTTCAGCCGGCAGTAAGGGGCAGGTGTGTCCATGACCATTAGCGAAGACGCCTGGAGGCTGAGCTGGTAATCTCAGGCCCAAACCACACGGGCACCGTCTGTGTCTCCCAAGTCCCGTTCTTACTACCTGGACCACACAGCAGGCGTCTCCTTAAGTTCCTGATGGCCATGTGACCAGCAGCACCCTCCCCTGTCCCTCCTGCTTGTGTCCCCCCACCTGGGTTCCTACCTAAGACCCATTTCTCCGACAGGTACTGGATCCTTGCTTCCTTCTTGCCATGGTAGGGACCAATGATGAGGCTGGCCAGCTGAGGGGTTGGGCTGACTTGGCCACCACACAGGAGCACCAGTTCACATAGCTTGGCTCTTGGGGGACTGCTGGCTGGCGCAATGAACATCTTCGGCTGGTTGGCAAAGAGGGCTCCTTGGTATCGCTGGGTAGATAACTGGCGCTCAAGTCTGCAGACCTGCGGAGGGAAGGAAGTCAGTGGGGGCAGAACTCACTCAGTGTGGAGAGCACATTAACAGTGAAGCTCACTTCTCTTCTCAAAAATAAACTCAAGGTAAGGTTGCTGTATTAGTTGAGTTCTGTCAGTCTGACAATGTATCCGAGACAAACACCATCAGGGAAGAAGGCTTCCTTTCAGCTCATGGTCTCAGGCTGTCAGTTCATGGTTTCTGTGCTAAGCAAGGTGGTTGGGAAACCGAGTGCAGAACAGTGTGCAGTTAGGGTAAAAAGTACACCCCAGTGACCAACTTCCTCCAACTAGTCTCTGCCCCCTAAAAGCCCTTCAGTATGAACTCATGCATAGGTTAAAATTCTGTGATGAAGTTCATATCTTCCCAATCTAATAACTTCTCAAACACCATAGCCAGCTGACGATACAGACTTCAACACACCAGACTGTGGGGTGCCACTTTAGATCCAACTCACAAAAGCTATCCATTCTTGGGCAAATTTTACAACTCTTGGAATACAAATGTACAGAAGAAAATGGGTTGGCTTCTGAATTATCACAATTTTAAAAACCAAGTATTAAAGAGTAACCAAGTACATCTCTGAGTACTGTTGGAGTAGCTTGGGGGCCTGTGCAGGTGGGGAACCTACTGCTGGCATCGCCTTTGCCATCATTCAGCTCTAGGAGCTCCCGGGCTCTGTGGCTAGGGACTAACACACTCTAAGACTCAGACTGACCACCAGGTGAGATGGCAAAGGGATAGAAAGAGAATGCTCAGGGTAGTCCTCAGAGAGAGCAATGGACATGTGGGGGAGGGGACCCTGGGAGATGTTTCAATGAGTCATTACGAAAATAGTTTGGAGGGTGTTTTAGACAGCATTTGAGAAAGTGTCACGGACAGTGGGAGGCATTTGAGAAGTGGACATGTGAACCTGTGCTCCTGTGTAGTGTGATGTAGTTGTAGTGACCATCTGGTTGACCCAAGGGACCCAGTGGGCCAATAGAAGGCCCATTATTTTAAATACATTTTACTAATAACAGATTGATAAGGACTTTCTTTTTAAGTGCAAATAGCCTTGGAGCTATTGAGAGCTATGTATTTTAAGTATTTTAGTCTGTTCCCCTAACAGCTGGGATCACTAGGTTGGGGAAATTAGGGGTTTGAATGTCAAGCATGGGGAAAAGCAGCTCTTGAAAAGGGTGAGGCCTTGGTGGAGCTCTGTTTGAAGGGTGACAGACCCTGCAAGCAGCAAAGAATAAGTTCCTCCACTTACACCACCCGTATTTTCCCACCCAGTTTGCACACTACAGTGGTGTTTTGTTTTGTTTCAGAGGCAGGGTTTTGCTGTGTCAGTCAGAGAGGCCTGGAACTCTTCATACCCTGGGCTGGCCTCAAATTCTCTGTCTCCTGTGTCTATCTCCTAAGTGTGGGGATTATGTGAGAAGGACCACACCTAGACCTAGTGTAAAGAGGGCCCCACTGTGAAAACACAGCTGCACTATCAGAGTAGTAGGGCCCACTCAGTATACTTTAACTTAGTTATAAAATTTCTTTTCTCTTCTTTTCCTTGGAATTTTCTAATACGGGGCATTGAAAATGTGCCCCTGACTGGCAGCTGGCAGTGGCCCTATTCTATCCATGGCTCTTTTACTAGCATGGTGAGGAGCACACTGATATCCCTGTGAGAAGGGCAGTGGGATGATTGGCAGGTGAAGAGATAAGGCTCAAGCACGCTCAGAGAGAGCTTCTCTACCTACATGGTGAGTCAGATGCAAAGAAGAAACTACGGCCGCCACTATCCACCAAGTTCTTCAGCTGCTGGACTAAGCTGCGTGAAACAGCAGCCCAAGAAACAATATGCAGGGCATAGCCATGTATTTGAAACAGTAATTAGAAATTTGACCCATGACTGAATCAAGAAGGATATAAAGTAGAAAGTCATGTTTGTACATTAGACATTGTACACTAAAGTCTTCTCTTCCATAGAGGCAGGCAGGAAACATGGATGTTCTGGGGGTACACTAACTTCTACATTCTACACAGGGCACTTTCCAGTCCAAGGAAAGACTGGACTGATCCATGCCAATCAAAGTGATCCCATTTCCTCTGCAGATGACATACTCGCAGTCAATGGGATGGAAGACTAAGTAGTACGTTTCGCTCACTATTGTAACACCAAGCGCCCTTTGGACTAAATGGTCATGCATATGAGTGACACATGCAGCTATTGAGCCCCTGGGGCATGATGGGAATGCATGAACGGGAAGATGAAGAGCCTACCTGAACCAACCAAACTGAGACACATCCTTCTTTTTCCTTATATTAGAAAAACCAATTCTAAGTGTGAGTTACCTGTTTTTTTTCAACTTTTTCTTTCCAGAAATTAAAGTGTCTGAATGATCTCACTCAATTAACTTAAGAATAGTTAATTGAGTATATGCTGTGCATAACCCATTCTAAAATGCTCATACAATGAGCACATACACACTTATAATACAGTATTTTAAAACAACAGAAATGAATAATAACTTGGGTTTGGTGGCACACACATGTAATCCCAACACTTTGTAGGTAGAGGGAGGAGGCTCAGGAATTCAAAGCCAGCCTCAGCTACACAGTGAATTCGAGCCTGCTTCTGCTATATGAGACACAGTCTCAAACAATGAACAAACAAAAAAATGGGATCAAGTTCACTATCTTACAATATTATAAGCAGTAGGCAGCCTGTTTTTACTTAGGAAGAGGGAGATGAGCCTTTGACATCCCAGAATGTGGAAGTAGTTGCTAGTTTCTTTGCTTAGTTATTTCCTCACCAAGCATGTACATTTACCAGATTTACTTGGGGTACTGGTGAACAAGGAGAAACAGGGGTCGTGACTTCAGATTATAAGAAGTCAGATTAAATTTTTTTGTTTATTATCCAGTCTAAAATCAGAGGAGGCACAATGTTTAAAAAAATCTGATTATTGCTGGACAATGGTGGCTTATGCCTTTAATCTCAGCACTCAGGAGGCAGAGGCAGGTGAATCTCTGTGAGTTCGAGGCCAACCTGGTTTACAGAGTGAGTTCCAAGACAGTTACACAGAGAAATCCTGTTTTGAAAAACAAAAACAAAATCTGACTATTATTCGGAACAATTGAGCCTGCACAGACACTGACTTGCTGTTGTGGTGTGAGTGTGACATGTCTCCGACACTTGGTCCTGGGCTGATGGCACTGTCTGGGAAGGCTGTGGTCTTGCTGGAGGAAGCAGGCCACTGAGGGTGGCTCTGAGGTTTTACAGCTCCGCCTCACTTCCTGCTCACTCAGTTTCTTGAAGGCTGATACAATGTGACCATCGAGTCTCCCACTACTGCTGTCAAGCCTTAGCCATCTGCTGCCATGTCTTCCCCACCATGATGGGAAGATCTCCTTGAGCTCTGAGCCACGAAACACACCTTCCTCCGTTAAATTACTTCTTGTCAAGTATTTGGTCAAAGTAATAAGAAGAGTAACTAAGACCCTCTTTCTGTAGTCAAGGACATCATGTAACAGGGAGTTCATTGCCCCAGAAACTGTGATGATTGGCACATCTCACTTACAAAAGCAAGAGGGCACATGATTGTGCTCAATGGTGAGGTCCTTCCCAAGTTGATTCTCAGGGCTTTCTGAACAAAGAAGTCGTTATTAGTCCTCTTGGCCTTTCAGATGTCTTTCAGTGAGGGGCAGAATCACCTGGAAGTACAGGAACCATAGCAGCCCCACTCTTAGAGACACCCCTTGCCGCTGAGTGCATGTGGCCAAACCGCCTAGTGGTCATTGATGCTGCCTTGGAACCTTGGCCTTGACTCGTGTATTTCCCTGTCTAGGAAAGCACCAGTCACCTGACTGGTCCATTTTTAAAGTCAGTTGAGAACTCTAAGGCCATAAGCTGTACAAAAGGAAAACCAAGGCGCTGACGGGGAGAGGTCCCGTGATGTGCTGCTCTGGCCTCCCCTATGGTGCCTCCTTATCCCTTCCGAGGGAGAGGAAGATCACAGTCCAGGCTGTCTTGTGCTGATTATTTTTAAGGCTGTTTTAATCCCCTGTTGCCACAATTCAAGGCAACTTCCTTAACCTCCAGTTTCATTGCAAACTTTACACACACACACACACACACACACACACACACACACACACACACACACACCCACCCACCCACCCACCCCCCTACCTACCTCAAAGAGAAGATGCTGGCCAGGCATGAGGGTATTATGGGGACAGTAGGGGCCAGGTGTGGCTGGATGGCCATTGTGATATGTTATTTCTGTTGTCATCTCAACAAGGGCTACAGAAATAACTGACACCAACCTTAGGTTTTTTTGAGGAGACTGCTCAGTGGATAATCACTTGTTTTGCAATTCTGAAGAACAGAGTTTAGATCCCCATCCTTCACATAAAAGCCCTGTAGGTATAGAAGAACCTGTAATCCCAGAAAGTGGACAGCAGGGATGGGGTGGGAGGCTCCTTGGGACAAGCTGAGTAGTGAGCTCTGGGTTTGGGAGGAGGCCCTGCCTTGAAAACATGTGAAGACAACTGACATCAACTTCTGGCCTCCACACGCACCCCCACCACATGAACCCCCATACATATGAACATGCCCACACATGAACAAACAAAAGAGCAAAGCTAAAAAAATAACAGTTTGTATCGCCAATTCGGAGTGAGTCTATCAAGCTGACATGTGTTGAAGGAACTAGAGGAGCGTGCTGTACAGATCAGGAGCATTGGCGTGGACTTAACTGGCTTTCCTGTCGGGGAGGGAAAGTGTTTTCTTGCACATAATTACATCACATGTCACCAGGCAGAATTTGCATGGCCATCTATGGAGTCCCAAGGTGGCTCAAAGGCCTTCAGAGCCAGAATCAGATGACTGAAGGGCATGCTCAGGTTAGAGAGTGTAGTTTTCCAGTGAAGCAGAGTCTTCCCTGCAGAGTCAGGATGGATGTTTGACAGGCACGGTGATGCACATTAGTTATGCCAGCCCTCAGGAGTCTGGGGCATGCACAGTGACAGTGGAAGGCTAGCCTCAGTTACACAGTGATCAATAGCCTGGGCAAAAAATCTTAGAAGAAATGGAGTTCACTGACACCCTAGGCTCAAGCAGCCTTTAAAATAAGGAAAGTGCTCAGGGTGAACTCTGGGTTTTCCAGACAGTTCCCAGTGCGCTCTACAGATGGTGATGCAATGATATTTCACACATATGTATTTATGGACAGGAAAGTGAAGAAGCAGACAGAAAATGGCTGCCTCTTGCTCTGAGCTCTTCATTCCACACTGCTGGTGAAGGTTAGGAACAGTATGGTGCCAGCTGAGGTCAAAATTGACTCTGATTTGTCCTAAGCAGAGAGGCTACTGATTCACTAGGGTTTAGCTCAGACCCTCCAATCTGTTTACCTAGAGATCAGTCATGGCAGACTGTACTGTTGAAGCAGAACAGACTCTCCCAGGCTCCTAGCTCCAAGGAATCCTAGCTATTTATTCATGATCAAGAACAAAACCTTGGCAGGGGTTTTGGTTCACTCACTGTAGCCAGGGCAGTGGATTTCTATTAGTGGGGAGCGCACCTGCTGAGTCTCTCTGGCTCACTGATGGGATACGCAGGACCCTGGTGGGCCACCTCTGGGAGAGGAGATACAAACCTGCTGTGACCAAATCCTGGTGGCAGCAGACAGTATGAGGGCCCAAAGCTGCAGGAGGATGCCTGAGGCCATTTGCTAGCCACAGGACAGTCAGGCTTTGAATCAAAGGGTTTGGGCCCCACAGTGCTGGCCTTTCCCAACTTTGCTTCTCCCTACTACCAAGGAGACAAATCCACACCCAGGTCAAGTGAGATAATGCCACACCTGGGTCCCCAAACAAGCTTTCCAAAGCCTGACAATAATACACCCATACTACACCCATGCTGGGTGTATTCTGAGAAGCATGGGAAACACAAGCAGGCGGCACTGTCAGTGCATCTTAGATTTGGAATACGGGGCACTTGCCACCTCCCTAACTGGTGAGGAGCTGGCGATGTCAGCTCTGACTACTGGGGTGGGCCTCTAGGACATTCACATGGGTGTGCAATCACAGGACAGGTGCCCACGTCCTGGGTCACGACTTCTGAACCCACAATGGGGTCCACTCATTAGTAACCTGCTTTACTCCTGTAGAATGGGATTGGGGGGCTGCTAATGTGGGTCTGCTTTCCCTCTGAAATGTACTCTGCCCATTAAGCCAATTCCTCAAGCATACCGCCAATGAGCCTGGACTTTTCAGATCCCTGCTTAGGATGGCTGGTGCCACACTCACAGAACTGGATATGAGAAATGTCAGTTTCCTGCATGTAAATTTAAAGGGTGTGACCCGTGCCTTTTCAGCCTTCTATTTTATTTCCAGTTGTTTTTTTCCCCTTCAAGGACAGTGTGCCTCTTCCTCTGTGAATCCTTAATTAATGGGCTCTACCCTCAAATCCTTCCCACCTGACTTACGTTAAGGGCATTTGGTGCCTCTGGTCATGCATGGCCATGCACACCAGCACTTAATGTCCAGGGATACAGAGAAAAAAATAACAGCTCATACATGTGACCAAGACTGGAGAGAGATGACTTGGAGTCAGGTGGAAATGCAGGATGCACAGAGGGCATGGTATCTCTCAAGCCTGCTAGAGAAGGAGGTAGGTGCTGTAATTTTTAACTTAGCAAGAAAAGTAACTTTAGGGGCTGGCGAGATGTCTCAGTGGTTATGAACACTGACTGTTCTTCCAGAGGACCTGGGTTCAATTCCTAGCACCCACATGGTAGGTCACTACTGTCTGTAACTCTAGTTCCAGGGGACCTGACACCCTCACATAGACATACATGCAGGCAAAATACCAATGCATATAAAATAAAAGTAAATAAATTATTAGAAAAAGAAAAGTAATTTTAGTTAAAATAACTTAAGACAAGGTGTTCAGATGGCTCAGTCAGTAAAGTACTTACTATGTGAACACAAAGACCTGAGTTCAAGCTCTAGAACTCACATGAAAAAGCCAGATGTGGTGGTATGTGCTTGCAGTCCTAATGTTGGAGAGATGGGAACACGCTGATCCCTGGGGCTTACTGCCCAGCAACCTACCTTACCTGGTGAATTCCAGGTAAGGGAGAAACCTTGCCTCAAATAAATCAAGGCAGGGGTTGGAGAGATGGCTCAGCAGTTAAGTGCACAGACTACTTTTCCAGAGCACCTGGGTTTGATTCCCAGTACCCACACCATGGCTCACAACCATCTGTAACGTCAGTTCTGCGGGGTCTGGTGCCCTTTTCTGTCCTCCCCAGGCATCAGGCACACACATGGTACACAGACACACATGTAGGCAAAGGCAAAACATCCATACACATAAGGTGAAAAACAATCAAGGTGGCCAGGCATGTAAGCACAGATCTTTAATCCTAAAACTGAGGAGGCAGAGGCAGGGGCATCTCTGTGAGTTCTAGGTCATCCAGGGCTACACAGTGAGTTCCAGGACAACCAAGGCTATAGAGTAAGGCCCTTTCTCAAAAACCAAACCAAACAAGCAATAAACAATAAATAAATAAATAAATCCCCAGACAAAATTATACAGGTGGAAAATATCAAGGTGGATAGTGTCAGAGAATGACATCACATACGTGCACATGTATGTACATGGATACTCCCCCCCTCTCTCTGAATATTTCTCCCACTGGTGGAAGTGACTCCCTTCTCACTGTACTCTGAGGGCTCAGCTGTCTAGGTGTTTCGAGGGGAACTGCAGAGGCAGGAGACCCTCACCCCAGTGTGCACAGATCCCGGAGGCACCACAAGTGGGGGGTGGGGAATGCAGAGAGTTAGAGAGAGAAGCCCCACTGCTGGGCTGTCCTAGAGCGGTCACCCCTGGCCGAGGCAGCAGCTTCATTGAGTACGAATACGGAGAATTCGTATTGAAGAATACAGAGCACCCAGAGCAGGGTGGGGGTCCTTAGAGGACCTTCATGATAGCTTTCACTGTATGGGGGGAAACTGAGGCCCAGGGATACAGGACACAGAGCTCCTCTGGGCATTACAGAGAACCTGACAACACTGGCAAATCCTGCTTCCACTGACTCTTCACACTACTCAGGGCACTGTCACTGAGCTAAATCGGGCTCTCCTTGCCTGCTCTTCATCCTCATGTGGGGTCATTGGTGACATCTCATTCAAAGTGGAGACCAGGTGGTGGTGGAAAAGGAGAAGAAAGCACATGGCAGGGCACTTCAGGTGACAGGTACCCAGAGCTTGGCACACTCCAACATACAGCCCAGGATCACTGGAGCATGGATGTGCAGGAGGTGGGGGGTGGGGAGTAATAAGAAAAGACAACTTTTTTCTAGTGTTTAAGAAATGACCATGGGATGAGGCTGAATAAGCAGGCATCAGATCAACATGATCACACAGTAGGAGGAGGGGTTAGTTAGCAGGGCCACCAAAAAACTTATTATGCAGTCAGTTCCAGGCCAGCTTGGGCTACAGGATGAAAGCCTATCTGAAAACAAGCAAACAAAATCAATCAAACAATCAACAAACTCCCCCACGTGAGCAGCAGGTTATAACATCGACTTTTAAGTTAGAAGGATTGCCCTGTAGAAAAAATACACAGCGCAGGATGGAAAGGCCAAAGGAAAAGACTGTCGTGATTTTAGTAAGAAATGAAGACGTGAAGGCTATGAGCTGGAGAAGGAAGAGAACTCAAGACAGAGTGAGAAAGCAACTCTACTTAGAACCTAGCCATGTTATTTGCTTGTTATGTACAAATCGGGAGGTCAGCATGAACGACAGTGCAAGAGCCATGTGTGACACCCGCAGGAAGATTCAGCCATTAAGGTTCGAAGGTTTCCAGTACTGTATCTTTCCCCCAAGTTCAACATCAACATGAAGGAATTACAGATGTTGAGCAGCTGGAGACCAAAATTGCTTTTTATTATCCATTCAGCTGCATGCAGACATGGCCTTACATCTGCAGTCATGTGACTTTAAGCTGCCAGGCACTCAAGAACTCTTGATGAAAGAAAGAAGTCATTTCTAGCCCCTCTTTGCTCCTCCTCAGTGATCACCAGGCCCATGTGTACCGGCAGCTTCTGCAGGGAGTGGCCGTCCACGCGCCAGCGCAGTTGAGGGTGGGTGGTGGCCGCTCCCTGCAGAAGCTGCCAGTGCACATGGGCCTGGTGATCACTGAGGAGGAGCAAGAGCCCAGGCTGGCCTCGGACTCGTGATCCTCCTGCCTCTGCCTCCTTCAGCAAATCCTACTGGCGTGCACCACCACAACCAGCTCTGGGAGCCGAGTGACTGGACACGGCCAGCCCGCTTCCCCTCATTACTACACCTCTTCCTTCTCTTTCCCTGCCTACCACACCTGTCTGGTATCCAACCTCCAACACCGCATGCTATTTCTCACACGCAGCCACAACAGTGCTTTTTGACATGAAGACAGTTGGGCAATAAACAAGACATTCTGCAGCCTCCCTGAGGACTCAGCATCCCTACAAATTTGCCTTCCTACCAGTGACAGGGGGTGTGGTGTAGCAGGTCCTTCTGTATTTGTGTTGCTTTCATTGGTGAATAAAGAAACTGCCTTGGCCTTTTGATAGGGCAGAAATCAAGTAGGTGGAGTAGACAGAACAGAATGCTGGGAGAGAGAAGACAGGCAGAGAGAGAGCCGCCATGAAGCTGCCAGGTCAGACATGCTGAATCTTTCCTGGTAAGTCACGACCTTGTGGTGACACACAGATTATTAGAAATGGGTTGAATCAAGATGTGAGAGTTAGCTGATAAGAGGCTAGAGATAATGGGCCAGGCAGTAATTTAATTAATACAATTTCCGTGTGGTTATTTCGGGGGTTAAGCTAGCTGGGCGGCGGGACACAGCCAGTTCGCCTCATACTTCAGGGGTGGACTGTTTCCAGGGAAAGCTAACAGTCCCCACTGAGCAAGACTGTGTCCTGCTTGCCTACCTGAGGACTGCCTGTCATTCTCCTCATCCTCCTGATTACCTCACATCCACAATGGAAAACACGCATTTCCCCATTTACCTGCCACTTCCCTGCTCCACTCTTCTGGAAAGATGCTTTCTCTGTGTCTCTTTGTTCTCACACATCCTCCCTACAGTCTTTGCTTCCACTGCATCCATGGTATCAACTGCCATTCAGGTCCCTTCAGTGTTGCAGACAAGCATCATAGTCTTCACAACACATGGCATAGACTGACCCCACCTTCCTCTGGAGTAATTTCCCCATCCTACCCATAGTGCCCTCTCTGTTGCTAGTCACTTCACTGGCTCTTTCTTGTCCTGACCTCTGAATGCTGAAGACCCTGGTATCAGTCCTGGATGTTCTTTTGTACTGCTCTTCCCATATCCCCAAATAACCATCTTCAAAGGGCCTCTCTTAGCTGCTGATGCCCAGATTCTGCCTCCAGTACAGACTCTTCCCACCCACTGCCCCATCCCCCTCAGTGGGCAGCAGGGCCCTGACCACTATGGGCCTGCACTGCCCATGCCTCTCAGGCAGCCATGCCCACTCCTGGCTCTTGACTGCTCTTGACTTCCCTTGCTACTTGAGATGTTCTGCCTTCCCACCTAGGTGACCTTGCAGCTTACTCAGCAAGGCCCGTCCTTTAAGCACTGAGGGTGCCCCTTGGCAGTGCCCTCTAAGCACCGTGGGTACTCCTCGGCTCTCAAAACTTTCCCCTCCTGTGAGCTTGGTCTGCTTCTCCTTCTGTCAAAATTTCCGGCACCTTCCAATGTAACAGATCACTTATTTTGTGTTATTTCTCGTTTCTCCTGCTGGAACCAAAGGCAAGAAATGGCTGCTTTGTTCAGCGGTAGTAGACCCCAGCATGCTTGGCAACACCTGACATGCAGTGGGCGCTTAGCTACATTTGCACAGCTAATGGATTTCTTGGGTAAGTGTGGGGTATGGTATGCAGGAGAACCGGGGTTACGTGGAATCTAATTTCAAGAAAGCTCCAACTTGAGCTTGGGAAGTAAAATATACTTTAGGGGCCAAGTCAGACAGGAATGAGGAGAGGGAATACGACTTAAGGCTCAAGACTGTGGCAGATGAGATGATGCGTCGAAGGGTGCATTGTAGTGATGGATGAGCCCCGGTGGATGAGGGTTCACTGAGGGAGTGGGGAAAGGAGGGAACAATCTTGGGGAACATTACAGCAAAGCACCACAGGCAGTGAGGGAGGAGCTCTCTCCAGCCAAGAGAGTTGGAAGAGGTAGCTGGCCACGAGCAGGTTGCTGGTGGAGATCAGACCCGGCAGAGGGAGGACTTGGATTATAGTCATCCCTTTGCTCGGGGTTTTGACACAATACCTGACAAAGCGACCTGAGAACAACAGTGTATATTTGGGATTGCCACTCACAGAGGAAAGGCATGGCCGCAGGGGCAGGGGAAGGCTGGCCACACGAAACGTACAGTCATGAAGCAGAGAGGCGAAAGCTAGTGCTCACACTGCCCTTTTCATCCGGCTCTGGGCCCTAGTCCATGGGATGGAGCTTGCTCACAGTCAGGGTGGGTTTTCTCACCTTACTTAATCTAGAAATTCCCTTATAGATATGCTCAGAGGTGTGTTTCCATGGTGATTCTAATGAAGTTACCCAGTGCAAATGTGACCATTGGGATGTTGCAGCTCCATAGACATCCTAGCCCGTGGGTTTATAGAGTTCCAAGCTGGGAACAAGTAGAGGGGCAGAGAGGACAGAGAAGGGCTACATGTGCCCTGTGCTCCTGACCCATGTCTTGCCTCTTTAGGCTCTTCCCTTTTATCCTTTGGTAACATCTTTTGTAATAAACTCACAGATGTAATTCAGTGTTTCTCTGATTTCTCAGCTGTTCAAGCAGGTTATCAAATTCCAGGAGGGAACTTAAGATTCACAGTTGCTCAGTCAGAAGTCACAGGGGGACCCAGCTTGCCTGACGCTCACTCCAGATGACAGAACTCAGATCGAGTCTCAGGACACCCAGCTGGTGTCCAGAGCAAAGGGCAGCTTGGGGTGGAGGCCCCGCATGGCCAATGCTGATATGCTGTGTGCAAGGACAGCAGAAGGCAGCCGCAGTCCGTGAGTGTAGAGGACCGAACACTCTAGGGGCAGCTCACAGCTGGGCAGTGGGCCTGTGGCTCAGCTGTGCACATGCAACAACAGTCACCAGAGGATTTCATCTCTAACTTGCCATTTAGAACTTGCAAATTTTAAGCGTGTAATTTGAAACTGCTCATAGGCATTTTTGAAAGAACTACAAAGGTTAAAAAAAAATGTCATATAGTCTTAGTTGGGGTAAACACGCCAATACTACACCCTTCTCAAGGTCACACACAAAATCACGCGAGAGTGTGTGATAACTTTGTCCTGGCCTGGGAGGCCCATGGGCAATAGCACAACAGGGTGATGACAAACTCAAAATCCTCCTTTTTGCTGGAAGTATGCTTGGTGATGCTGTGATTTCTCACCACAGGGAGCCACATGCCAGGCCTGTTCTTCCCCTTCCAGCTGCTAGGAGCTTGACTGGGCCAGAGACACCAGTGGACAACCAGAGCTGACCCAGGGTGGGGCAGAGGAGGAGGAGGCAGAGTTCGGAAGGGGTGTTCTGCTGCCAACAGTATAACAGTACACAGGTTGGAAAGGTTGAGAAAGATTGTCACCAAGGGTGCTCTGGCTTTGCATCACCCTGGCTCCAGTGCCCTGAGCTTTCTGCACAAATCTCTGTAAAGGCTTCTGTTTTCCCACTAGACTCTGAGCTGTAAAATGCTTATTTAACTACTGCCATAAATTACTCAGCACGGAAACACACCATACAAGTTTAAAAGTAGAATGACATGGAAAAGCATTTTTAAAAGCTTGCCACACTTGGAACAAAATGCTCTACTCCAAGGGATTACTGTAGTCTGCTGATAAGCACTCCAGTGCCTAGAGACGTGGAGGGCACGAGGCCACAGCCTCTTCCCATACAGGGATCAGGAACCTCTGCTGAGGAGATCTCCCCCAACCTAGAGGCTGCACCCAGCATGTGGCACAGAGGACCACCACCGGACTAAATCACTGGTACTTCCCAGTCCCACCACACCTCTTTCTGAGTGTGTGCATGTGTGTTTAAGCAACTTCCTTGGAGCCTGATCTGTGAAGCTAGCTCACACATTGTTGCTCATTTAGTCATATGCTACAACCTGTTGGCTTCTGTTGGACACATCCAAAGATGTCTAAAGTGTGTGTCTCCAATATATGCCATGTTCTATTTGAATTGATTTTGTTTCTTATTTGAGCTCCCTTTCTGTGGCCACCATGAAGCTCCCTTTTACAAATCCTCCAAGAACGCCCACTATTATCTCTTTAGAATCTTTCCTGTCCCTAGAAGCTGAGCAACAAGAGGGCAGGCCTGGGCTCGAGGAAGAGGACAGGCTTCAGTCTCAGCTCTGTTATTGTGTGGACTTCAGTAAACCCTTACCTCTCTTGACTACGAACTTCAGAACACGCTCTCACACCATCTGCTTAGCAGAAATGCTGGAAGAAAAACTGAAAGCACAGACACTCCAGAAATGCCAGTGCTTGTGTTATCACAGCCTTCCACTCATTCACATTCATGCAATATTTGCACTCTGCATACTTGTTAAACCATTCCAGGTACATTCCATGAAATGCCCAACGGTTATAAACTTCCCGAGGCAGACTCTCTTACTATGTAACATTTTACAGTCAGTGAGACTGACATCTGAGGCACCTTGACCAAGATAACAAGTGGGCAATGTGGTAGGAAATATTCAAACTAATCTGTCCCACTGGGTAGAGCCCATGCCTTTGGTTACAGTGCACAGTGCCTTAAAGACACAGTTGCTCAACCAGGAGCTGTCTGAAAGAATGGTGGTTTTTCTGACTATCAGTTCTCTGTCAGTGTCTGAAGATATCTGAGTCCTTTATTCTATATCCACAACCCAAACAGGTCTAAATCTATTATACTTCCCTGTCAAACTTGAAGCTTGACCTTGCTAGTTTGGGACTTAAAACATGGATATTTCATATGGTGTCTTGGCTCTGCCACATTCCAGGCTGGGGAACCTCAAGCTATACAGCTGGTTAGATCTTCACACTGTTTATGCCAAGATGCAGATGATGACCTCCGAGAGTTGTGGTGGAGGCCACCTTTAATCCTGTTAGCCTTGTCATCAAATGTCTGCTTAATGTACTTGAATCCCTTGACAATGTGAGATACATCATGGATCAACTGGACTCAGCATGCTGAATGAGGAAACATTGATATGTTGGTTGATTTCAAGTTTTCTCTTAAGAAAGATTATGGTACTGCTGAGGAGTCAAAAGTGTATGTGTGTGCATATAAGTAACATTCAGATATTCATCCATAGAGAATTCTTATACAAAGCCCAAGGTGATAAGCCAATAACCACGAAGACTCCAGATACTAGACAATGCAGCCCTCCCTGCTGCTTAGGCTATGTTCTGAAATGAGAGCTCCAAGGATGGCTGGGGGGAGTTTGCCTCTCATGCAGTAGCAACTCAGCCTTAAACATCTGTATCTGGTTAAGTGGACTGGACTCAGGAACATTTAACAGGCTGATGACTGGGAGATGAGAGCATGTCAGAGAGGGGTGACGTGAAGGCCAGTGACAATCGTGCAAATGATTTAGAGAACCCTTATGTCCTTGGCAGTGGTGGTCTCAGGCAGAGCATGTGTTGTTGAGTCTGAGAGTATGGTTTATATAATCTCCCTTGGTTTTAACTCGAAATAAAATGAGATACATTCCAAAGAACATACTAAGAAAAAATATGGGGTGAGGACAGAGGAGGGAAGTGTTGGGAGGTAAAAAGTGCTGGATGTCTGCATCAGTCTGGGGTGGTATGTGGGTAGCATTACTTTGATAACGAAACTCCCAGCAAATACAGAGTCTCTGTATTGTGAGGGAGGCAAAAGGGCCGTCACTCACCCATAGCACTGGCCGACACCTTCACTTTATGAGAAAAGGCACAAGGAAGGGCCGGAGGAGGGTCACTGTTGGCCCAGCGTTTCTAAGAGTCATGTACAAATGACACTTGCGGTTGTCCGGGATGATGATTGGATTGGCCAAGGCAGAAGCGGTTTCCTGACTTTTGCTGAATGCTACGCAGACAATCAATGTCAGAGTTTGGTGTGTGCCAAACTTGGATTTTTAAAGCATCATTTGAGTTTAAAGGCTGCATAAGTGATGGGAACATAGCTGTCTGGGGAATCCACAAATAACTTCCATAAAGTCATAAATCTGCGTTTCATGCCTCAAAGTGTTCAGCAACTGCAAGAAGTATGTCAGAATTTGAACTCATTAGGTACTTTTTTTCTTTCTTTCTTCTCTCTCTCTCTCTTTTTTTTAAAGCCTGGCCTGAAACTTTCCCTTATCCTCCTGCCTCAGTCTCCAAAGTGTTGCAATTCCAAGTATGTGCCAGTTCCCATTCCATCCCACCCCCGACCAACCTTCGGAGGTCTGAGGCTAGTTTCTAAATACATTTCAGTACCAACCATGTGAGCTACTCTGTGGTGTGTGGTCTTGAAGCGCCTTGTTTTCATTCTCATTTTTAGAAATCTTAATACCTATGGAAATCAGCCCTTGGTTTACAGAATCTTAATTTGAGCCTTTAAAAACCATCAGGTAGGGTCATCAAGATGGCTTAGTGGGTAAAGGCATTTACTGCTAAGTCTGATGACCTGAGTTTGATCCTTTGGACCCACATGTTGGAAAGAGAGAACCCACTCCTCCACGATGCCCTTTGACCTCTATAAGTACACTGCAGCACACATGCGTAGAAAATAAATGAATGCAATGATTTTTAAAAAGATTGTCGGGTAGGCAGTAAGAGCTTTGCAAGTCATATAAAAGTCCAAAGCGCATCTGTAGGGTTTTAGGAAGTCAAGAGTTCTGGGTGTTGGGGAGATGGCTCAGTTAATAAAGT
Organism: Ondatra zibethicus; assembly: GCA_004026605.1. Classification (NCBI taxonomy): domain Eukaryota; kingdom Metazoa; phylum Chordata; class Mammalia; order Rodentia; family Cricetidae; genus Ondatra; species Ondatra zibethicus. The sequence goes on from PVIU01003641.1 coordinate 92,197, forward strand.
GCTTGTCTCTCAAGCATGAGCATTTAGTTTCGATCCCCATGCAATTGTAATCCCAGGGCTGGAAAGAAGACACAGGAAGACCCTTGAGGCTCAGTGATCAGTCAGTCTAGTCAATTGATGAATTCAAGGTCCCAGTGAGAGAACTTGTCTCAAACAAGATGGCCCCTGAGGAATGACACTGACCTTTAGTTTTCACATGCATGACTAAACACGCTTGTACACACTACACTCACATGTGTCGACCTGGGCTTACATACAAAGTTAGGAGTTCTGAGCAAAAATGTAGACAAGGCTGTACTCCGACAGCTCTAGAGGGTTTTACAGAGTGGATGTCAGAGCTGCCTCAGAAGCTGCAGGCCGGCACTACTCCAGGGAGGTCGGAAGACTGGGGGGCGGGGCCAGACGCTGCTCCCCGCCTGAGTTGAGTAGGATGCTAAGTCTGCTGACCAAGGTTTTCAAATAGCCCACTCCTGTAGTTACAAAGGTACTGTGTTCTGGCTCTTCTGATTTAACTAAAGGGACCACGATCATAGCACCTGACCTTACCAAATCTCCCATGTGATTCTAAGATCACAGAAGACCCAGGTTAGAACTAGAGTAAAGGGGCTTTGGAAGAGTCAGGCTGGCAGACTGTGAACAATTCTACTTATAATTCAACAGACAGCGAGCTCAAAGACCAGGCCAGAGCTCCTTATTACAAATAAGAATGGTGGCACTGGATCACCCACCAAGGTAGAGTCATGGTCCTTTCTTAGTGATGAAGGAATATCCTCCACGAAGACAGAGCTCACACCAGTCCCAGGCACATTAGCTCTGCACCCTGCACCCTCCCAGTTTGGGCTTTCTGGTCTGTCTTTAGGCTCTTTCTTTTCTTTCTTTCTTTTTTTTTTTTTTTGAGACAGGGTTTCTCTGTAGCTTTGGAGCCTGTCCTGGAATTAGCTCTTGTAGACCAGGCTGGCCTCGAACTCACAGAGATCCGCCTGCTTCTGCTTCCCAGTGCTGGGATTAAAGGTGTGCACCACCACTGCCCGGCAGTCTTTAGGCTCTTATTTGGCTCCGGGCATCTCTAATACCGAGATAGCCCAGCTGCCACGAGCAGGTGAGGCCTGGCCAATGGGAAAGACTGCTCAGCACCCCCAGGCTTACACACATGCTGAGCAGCTCTCCTTCCTGGCCTGATAGTTTCTGTCTGCTTATCCTTCCAGAACTTGCCAGCCAGTTCTGCTGACACTGGAGTCCTGCCTCAGTAACTGGCTAACTCACCTTGTTGTTGGGGGTGAGTACTCTGTCCCCTGTAAGAGTCATGGCCACTGCTTGCTTCCTTGGGACCAAAGAAGACCTGGTTTGAAGTGGTTAGTCTGGTCTCCCCATCTCTATCATGGTCCTGAAGTGACCCTGCTGCTTATTGCCAAGTGCATGCTCAGCTGTGTGGAGAGGAGAGCCATTCTTCCCATCCCATCGGGGACACGGCTGTGCTTAGTCTTACTGGACTGTGGATGGCTGGTATGGTCTAATGATGAGCTGGGACCTAAGAAGATGAGGTACCAACTCTCCAACATAGAGAGAAGAGGAAGTTCCTTCCATCCTAGTGTAGGGAGGCCAGGCCTCACAGTGGTCTTTAGACATGTCTCAGGTTGAAGTGGGGGGGGCAGTGGGATCCTTCCTGCTTCTTCAGCTTTCTGGGGTGCCTATGCGTTTCATTTGTAAAATGAAAAAGTGACCTGCTACAATTTTTTTTCCCAAACTTGAGCTGGGATGCAGGCCAGTGGCCACAACTGTCACCTGGGTTGCAATCTAAATTTGGAGGGCAGAGCACTGTGGCATCTGTCCAGCCATTCACAGCGGGGCCTTTTGATGTCGCATGGCGTGGGGCTGCCCTGCAGCTCATTTCCATGATTTATTTGCTGCTGAGGCTTTGGTCAGAAATGCAAGGCCTGAGCCCCTAGCCCTTCTAGATCTGCCTCCTGAGGCTTCTGAGGAATGATCAGAGGCAGGGCTCCCTGTGCTTTCCGAAAGCTCCCTCAGGGTGAAAGCGCTCCTCTGCTGCCAGCTGCTGAAACTAGGACCAAGAGAGGAGGGAGGAGACGTTGAGCTGCCAAGGAGCCCTGGGGAGGAGCGATCCTAACTGGACATTGACATCTGGAAGAAGGAATAAAAACCGCTCAGACATTTGAGACCTGCCCAGAGCAGAGCTATGAGGGAGTCCCGCCCTCTCTGCATCTCCACTGCTAGCACCAGTGGGAGCAGGACATCTGGGTGACAAGGAGCAGGTGTGCACACAACACTGTCAGTGTGACTCCATTTCTCCAGTCCTTAGCTCTCCACTATGAAATGAAAAGACCACTGGATCATTGTGTAACTTTCTTTCTGATTAAATATTTTTGATTTGGTGTTTCCTCCATCTCTATTTCTCTCATTCCTTTCTACCCAACAACCTGTTTGTTCCCAGCTAATTTCAAAAGTATCTGCTGCTCTTATCTTGATAATCCTAAAAAAACTTTTAGAATTATAAGTGCACAGCAGAGGATTCAAACAGTCACATTCATATTCTATTATATTTTAACCTAATCAAAGAGGGCTCTGGACTCAGCCTGGCTTCTATCTCCGGACTGGCCAGCAACAGTCTTGGATGGCAATGAAGCACACCTGAGCCAAGGCTAGGGCTTTATGGTGGCAACAAGATAGAGGATCAAGACCACCCTGGGCAGACACTTCACTGCATCAAGAGGCACAGAAGGGAGTGGCAGGCATCTCGGGTGAGGGTTCAGTGACCCTCTCTACCTTCTTTGAGTGAGCAGTAAAATCAAGAAGCCTGGTCTCAGGGTTTCTGGCAAAGGTCATGGCTGTGATGAAGATGATGGCTGCCGTGCTTAGAGGGCAGCACAACAGAAATACAGTGGCTATGTGCACACAGGTGACGAACAGTCACACGCCCATCCTGAAGCAGCATGTCTGTTTCTGTATGCTTAACTGTCAGAATCAACTGGACTGAGTGATAGATGAGCATTTAAACACACTGATGATCGTGACAAAAGGAAACAATGACCCTCAACGAAAACACAGACCGTCCCATCCGAGACTGTACTCATTCCCTCTGCATCTGTCACCACTCCAGCCTCTGAAGCTGCTGGCAATGGGAGAACCCAAGACAAAACAGAGCTGGCCTGTTTGAAACTGTATATTCATGAGCCACTTCTATAGGCGACAGAGCCTCACAGCAGGGGACAGACATATTCTATATGGAGCCATGGCATCGATGTCTTGTTTGTCATCCAATTTAGTACGGATCCATTTCTGGGAGAGTGGAGAACTGAGGCTGCAGGAGAATGCTTAGGAGGAAAGGAGGGGAGTAAGGCTCAGGAGAATGATACCCTGTATTCATAGAAGACTGGTTGGGCACCTCTCTCTCTCTCTCTCTCATAGATAATATAACACACATGACCACAGGTGTGTACACAGATATAAAAATGCACATATCATACAAACACACTTCCATTTTCTTTCTAAGTTCATTCTTATCTAGGCCAGGCCTTATTTAAGTTTATTGCACCTCTTAAAATAGCCCCAATAGAACAACACAAAACAAACATGCTTCAGAGAGTGTAGAAAGGTCATGCCAGGAGCAGAGTTTAAAAGAATAAAACACACAGAGCTGGGCCAAGAGGTGACTAAGAGGGAAGGAGATAAGATCTGTCTACAAATACCTGGAGGTTGTAAACAACAAGGAAAGCACAAACCAAGCCAGCCAACAACAAAGGCTGACCAGGAATTCACTGCGCATTAGGGAGAGGAAATGACCTGCAAAGCAGGAGCCTTCCCACTTTGGGGCTTGAGTGGGAGGGCACAGCTGGCGCCATCCCCCCCAGGTCCCTACTCTCAGACCTAGAGTCCCTTCTGCTTCCGTGGCCACTATTGTGGTTCAGCATCTCAGGACACCTCTGCTTGGGCGACCATCTCCACCAGGTCTACCTTTATCTGCCATCGCTTGGTTGCTATGAAAGTCCTCACTAGAGATGGCTGTTCTAAGTTTTGATAGATAAGGCATAAGGCTTATTGTGTTTAGCCTCCAAGTCCCCCTGCATCTTGAGTGAGTAGCTTTTTTGGTCACTCTGTACAAGAACTCACATTATCCTAAATTACATATGTAGAATTTGGAACCGTGCTACCTTCTGTCACATTCAAATTTAACTCAAAGGTTTACAAAATGTCCCCAATGTATAATGTAGGGAAGTTAAAAAGCAAGGGGAAAATATATGGACTCTGCTTCTAGGAATTCACAACCTAGCAGGACACATATAGACATACCTAACAAAATCGGGGCATGTCAGTTACCCTCATGTATAATGGTAACATGCAATAGTCCTGGGAAATCTTCAACTCTTTGTAGAGGCTTTGGGAATGCTTTTCAGAGAAACCTGTCTTGTGGATAGTTAGGAAAAAGGGGTGTGTGTGTGTGTGTGTGTGTGAGAGAGAGAGAGAGAGAGAGACAGAAAGAGATATATTATATGTGTACAGTAACATACACAAAATAGACACATATGTGATGTGTGTTCTAAGTGTATGCATGGATATATGTACATTTGTATGTACATGTCCAGCATAACAGGAACTAATTAATTAACGTTGGTTCTGGGAGGGCAGGCTGGTCCTAGTGTGGGTAGCTGCGTTTGGGTAGAAAGGAAGAAGGGAAGAAAAGAGGTAGCTGGCAGGGAGGTGAGAGCAGCTTTTAAAAGCTCTGGAATGCCATACTCTGGGGTTTGAACTTTAACCTGCCGACAAGAGGAAATCCCGAGAAATTCCACAGCAGAGTGGAACTCGATGGTATCTGTTTTCCAAAGATACACTTACAAAGACCAGTGAGAGCAGAGAGCCAGGCATTGAAGAAAGCAGCAGCAGCAGCAGGAGGAGGTACCCTCATGCCAGGCAACAAAGCCCTACCCTGCCAGCCCTGGCTTGTGGCTACAGGCAGGTAATGCCTGGATCTGTAGGGTCTACCCTTGCTCCTTCCTGAGGGCACCTGTCTTTATTCTCTACCTTGTCACCTGTGCCTAAACAGGCTTGTTTACCAGGAACCACTCACCAGTCACATACCCTGCAGGACGCAAGAGCAAGTGGGAGAGGACCTGGGTCTTGCCCCTGATTCCCCACACTCTCCAGTGGCTCCCCCATCCCAGCACTACACTCGTGTGCTACCAGGAGACTCACGGGTGTTTAACACGCTGTGTGGTGCCAGGGTGGCTGCAGAATTTTACAGACTTTAAAGCAACATCTAGACAAGGTTTCCATAAGAAAATGAAAAACAAAACAAAACAAAAACCCAACTTAACTGTTTCTGCATCCCAAACACAAAAAAGTCAGTCCCAGATAGCTTTGCAGCTTTCTAATCCTGTGGATCTGTCTAAAAGCTAATAGAACACAGACAGACAAACCACAGCACAATTCCCCAGACTGACAGTGTTTAGACAGTAACTCACTCGGGCAAATTCTCATTTTATTTCATTTCCCCTTATTTTGTATATCGGTAACTACTAAAATGCATAGATACGGCTAAGGAGAGACTGTGCCACTTGCTTTATTTGTTTAATTGGCACAGCTTATCTTTTTTTCATGTACACAATCTCTGATTGGAGTTTTGTGTAATTTCCTACCCCACCTGACCCCCATGACTCTGAAAAAAGGAAAAAAAAATGAAGATAAAAAGTAAGTTCAGGGAAAGCTACCAGAGCCTGCTGCCAACAACAGATGACTCAACCAGCACCTGAGAATTTGTTGTGCTTGTGTGTTCTGAGGCTCTGAACTTCCTGCTTCAATAAAATACCAAACAAGTTGTGCTTCCTTCACAAATAAGCTATTACATCAAGCCCTGTTCCTATAATTTCACAGTTTTGTCTCCATTCCAACATTTTCTTTGGCAAATGTAGAAACATTCTAATTAAAGTGTGGGGGAAAACAAAGCGTCATCTATCGTGGTAAGAATAACGCACAGGAGCACATCCCGCCTTTTACTCTCTTGCTGTGCCCTGCTCTGCTTTAGAACAGTTGGGGACTGGCGACATGCGGTCCCTGACTAATTCCGAGGCAAAGGTTTGAAGAAGCCTGAGTCACTTGGGAAAAAATTCCAAAGGTATCAATGATTCCTGTCACAAGCTTAGCATTCCTTAAGAATATCCTTCCGTCCGCCCTAGGAGGAAGGCATTCCTTTTAGGCCATCACGTAACATCAAGGTTTCTTTTTAAGAAATTGAAACGAGGAAGAGGCCTTCCTATTTATGTGACTGCGGAAGCGAGCTGGAAGTCGAGTTGAAAGCACTGCCTCACTTCCCAGGAGCTCTTTACATTTTCGCTTTTATGGAGATCTTTAAAAGCCTCTCTTGTATTTACTTTGTTAAGTTCCATCTAAATAGATGAGTGCTTTCTAAAACACACAGCTCCAGTACCCAGAAGCCACCAGCACTGTCCCTCTTTCTCTGTTCCCAGCTAAGCAGCTGCAAGTGCACATTCTGCTTTAACTTACAAAGGACCAGGTTGGGGAACACTGTCCAACTAGCAGCCACTTTTATCAGAGCAAATGTGACACTCGCAAGAAAACCTCAAGACTGTAGTGCTGGCATTACCATAAAGAAGGAAGCGGTGGGAAGGGCCAGGAGATCTGCACCTGAGAGTCCAGCTTATCCTTTGGAGCCTGTCTACCAGCCTATCTAATTCTCTCAGCTGCACTTGATCTCCTGGTCTTCAGAGGAGGTAGTGTATACAGAGGGCTAAGGAAGGCCATGGGACCTTCATTCGTGCAGCTGTGGACAAGCTGTTATCTATGCTAGAGTGAGACCTTTTGGGGATGTGGCTGTCTTAGGCTTACTCACACTCTTTTAAGCAAATTTTTACTCATTGGGCAAGCAAGCCTAATAATTCTATGGGTTTTCTAAGCTGGAGTTGGCCTGTCTGGGGGCTGAGTACATTTCTGCTAACACCTCCCCAGGAGAACGGGGTAACACACTGTATTTGGGAAGAGTCACAATCTAGATCACATTCGCTGGGGAAGCCACCGCTGGAGCTATCTCTAAGGTACCTGACCATACCTGTTCTCCAAGCATGTAGTTTCTAGTACGACAGGAAGGAAGAGCACCTGTAAGACTACCGTTCTCACGTGCTTCTCAGATGATGTGTTATAGTGGCTGATCCAGGAGCATGTGGTTCCCACGGCAACAGAGAGGCCACTGGAGGACCACAATCACCTACATGCACATGTCTTTAGCTGAACAGAGCAAGTAGGGTGGGGGTTTCACTGCGAGGAAAGCAGCAATGGTCTTCCAGGGGCACCCTCACACAACGGAGATGGCTGTTTTTACACTGCTAGAGGAGCACTCCAGAGACATTCACCTTTCAGCTATCAGCCATTCTCCTGGCAAGGGTCAGGGGTGGGGGTGGGTGGTGAAGGTAGGCAGAGCAGGAGTTGGTCAACACTTCTCCTGAGTCACCAAAACTCCTTCTGTGCTGGGCCTTTGAGGCTGTCACTATACACACCACTTTGTCTTACGAAGGTTCCCGCTGACTGTCTTGACGGGAACTTTTGCTGGTCATCCTTATGTTTGCTCCTCTTGGCTGCATTTACAGTGTACATGGAGGATCCACACTTCGTTGCAGGAGCTCCAAAATACTGAGATAATGTTGACTGCAAAAGGACAAGATCATCCTGGAAAGAGGCTACCTATTCAGGGCATACTGGGGAGGGCTTCACATAGTGTGTGTGAGAACACAGAGCCCAAAAGTCAGGGTCTGCTTGTGCCTCCCAGGGGCTCACATTTCTAGAGAGCAGGTGCAAGAAGGGTACACCTGCCAAGGAGGGGTGTTTCAGGAGAGGGACTTCAGGTGGGCTCATTAGCGGTGATGTGCACATTAAGGAAAGGTCTGCATTCAGAAGTAGCAAGATACAGGCAGAGGCTGAGATCTCAGGACTGCCCTGGAGCAAATGCCACCAGAGATGTGCACACTTTGGGAAAGTGAAAGGAACTCTTTTCTCCCTGTTCTTTCCCAGCACCAGCTCTCAGCTTGCTGGCTCCGACTGCAGCAGCCACAGCCCCCGGAGAAACTCAGGAATGCTCAGGGGGGAGTAGACGTTTGGGTCTTGTGGGGAAACTCCAGCACTCCAGGCTGCTGGCCACTTTCCATCCTTGCAACGCTTCCAGAGTTTCTAGGCAGACCAGCATCTGGCAGAAGGCCCTTCCCAGACACATTTGTTACCTGAGGCCACAGTGATTGGAACGGGCTTTAAGAATAGCCACGTGTCTGATGAAAAGATGGATGTGGGAACCCTGTGTCCTGTCTGTTTTCTTTCAGTGTTTCCTTCACCCTGACAGGAATGATATAAAGATGACATTGAGGGACACACTGAGGACCTAGGTGCTCTGTGCAGGAGCAGTGTTGGCACATTTTCTCTTCCAGCAGCTGGGATCAGGCTCACAATGAGTCTCAAGGGAGACTTGCAAGACAGGAACTATGGGGGCATGCAGGGCTCCGGTGCTACCTCCCAGTGCAGGCTATAGCCTTGCCTTGGTTCTCTGTAAGCCAACTGATTGCTAATTCTTGCAGAGCAGAGATACATGAGTTTTCTTTTTTCTGTTTGTTTTTCTGTATCTTCATAGCTGAGTCTTAGTCATCTTATAATTGACAGATACTAGTTTTGTCTCCACTGCAAATATATTGTCTTTAGAATAGGCCAGAATCCCCAGCACCAGAGGAATTACTTTGCACTGATCTGGTTGGGTCCATCTTGTGCCACAGTCTGCTGGCAGCTCTCTTCTGAGCAGTGTGATGGTTGCTAGGAATACAGTCAAGTGCTGCAAAGCTTTTTCCTGGGGACCAGGAATATCTGTTGTGTCCCCCATCCATACCCATGCCACTCTCCACACTGGTTCTAGGCTTCTGGTTTCCTTGTCTGTCTTAGATGGTCACTTCCCATTGTTTTAGTTGCTAGACTCCCGTGGCTAGCCTGTGCGTGGAGGCAGAAGTATCATGCTTTGTGAGTGAGGTCGGGCCATCCTGTGGTGTGCATCTCAACAACCACCTTCCCAGTTACCTGCCTGTCTACAGCCTTGACTGGGAAGGAGGACAGAGGCTATGGACATCTAGCAGCTGGCTGAGCTCTAGGGGAAGCTCAGAATGAACCGAGACCTCCAGCCCAGAGGCACGGAATGCGTAGTTAAAGGCACAGATAGTCTGAGGCCAAGCTGAGCTTGGAGCCTGAAGAAACAAATCCAAACTTCTTCCAGGATCCTTTCCAGGTGGATGTAAGCTTTGTCTCTTAGAACTCACTACTGTCAGTGTGATCAGACGAGACATCCACAGATGTGTATGACATGCATGGGAGGATGCAAAATAATATACAGATGAACACAACTATGAGCTAAATGTTCTCACGCAAGCGTTCTTACTGTCACTTAGATCCTTCACCTGATTTCGTGAGCTCTTCTATGAGGCTCAGATCTTCTCTGTGGCAGAAATAAATGACCCTCTTAATAATAAATAATAAATGACGTCTCTTACTGCCCAACTTTCCTCTTGTCCGTGGCAGCTTTCCCCCACTACTGACAGTATCTCTGTCACCACAGAAACTGAAATAATTCTCTGAAGACCTAGGTCCCACAGTGCTTCGATCTCAGACTTCTGGGGTCCCCATCTCTTGGCCACAGCAGAGCCCAGCTATCCCTTGGTACCCAGTCTTACCCCTTCCCATGTCCAGTGAGCAGACCTGGTGGGATCCTACACTCAAAACATCCTGAGCTCTAGAGCTGAGGGAGCGCCTATGCTTATTAATTGGGTCAACACTTGGGTAGGATCGACAGCTTGTATCTTAGTTATGCCCTGGGATCTTCCATGCAGGCAAGAAGTGGGTCTTGTGGAAAATTAGCATGGTCCCAGAGAGTGGAAGCCCTTTGTGTCCTCTCCCAGGACCTGAGGGCAATGAGCACTAGGGTAAAATTCCATAGTGTCTCCCACAGTGATGAGGGGAATCTTTTTTTTTTTTTTAAATCTGAGACAGGGATTTATAGAGCCCAGGCTGGCTTTATACCCCCAGCTAAAGCTGGGCGCTGGCCTTGAACTGGTCCTGTCTCCACAAGTAATTTTTTTTTTAAGAGGATCTTCTACTATGACTGGTACAGGAACCTGTGCAGATGATGTCCCCAATGAACACAGTTCTGGGAACACTGAGCATGCAGCCCCCGTGTGTGTGCACTGGAGTCACCCCAGCTAGACAGCTAGTTATGGAGGCACTGACCAAAGGGAGTGTGGTGTGTGTGTGTGCGCGTGCGCGCGCGCGCGTGTGTGTTGTGTGTGTGTGTGTGTGTGTGTGTGTGTGTGCACGCATGCGCGTGAGTATATGTGTGCGTGTGTATGTCTGTGAAATCTCGGAGAGTCACAAACACAGAGCCATCCTAGAAGCTATGTTTGCTTGCAGGCTGAGTGCAGAGCTCTTTTTATTAATAAATATCCAAGCCATGAACAAAGAGTAAAATAAATGGGATTGTTTTTTAGAACAATGGCTCAAATATTAAACTTGATTTCAAAAAAGAAAGAAAAATGGACTCTGACTCAATCAACACTTGTGCGAGTTACTAAATGAGCTTTATATAACAAGTGTGTCCCTCGGAGCCCATGGGGTTTCCTGTCAGGTGTCTCCTCGGGTGTTGCGCTGGCACTGGGATATGTCTATGGAGCCCCCTTGAGCTGTTTAGAGCTAAGGACTGCCACAAAGGTGGTTCCCTTTGGGATTTACAAGTGGCCAAGAGTCACAGTGTCAAGTTGGAGAGATGGCTCAGCAGTTAAGAGCACTGACTGTTCTTCCAGAGGATCAGGATTTGATTCCTAGCTCCCACATAGTGGCTAAAAACTGCAATTCCAGTTCCAAGGATCCTACACCCTGTTCTGGCCTCTGTAGGCACTGCACACACTTGATACACAGATATATATGTAGGCTACCCCCATACACATAAATAAGATAAATCTTACAGATAAGAGCCTCATACCCTCATGCTTCTTTATGAAGGGCTAAGTGCCTGTCTATACCTTTAACCTTCTGCCGTCAGTGTGTGTTTTACACTTGCTAGAAGCTGAGAAAATGGCTTTTAAATGTCGTTTAACCTTCCAGCAATGTTCCTGGACATAAGCATTATTCCCACTTAACATGTGAAGAAACTGAGGCAAGGCATGAGATGATAAAATACTTGCTTCTCTAAGGGTCGAATGTACCAGGACAGAGTAGCTATCCATAGCTCATCACCCCACAAAGCATGTGAGAAAGGAGCCTGCTGAGATGTCTCTGAGGCTACATCACTGCACGCCTCCAAGACAGAGGAGGCAAGGAAAGAGTATATTTCTCTCACCATTCATCCACACTAGGGAAATTTACAGGGGGAAACACCCATGATTTATGCAGACTGACTTCATGGGCATCACGTTACCACGGTCTGCCTATCACTCAACATGCGACTATCTGCAAACACCACGTGAGAGCAAGACCTTCACAAAGAGAAGCCCCAGAGTTCCGCTATGATGTAGCCAAAACCCATTGAGCTCAGTTGCTATATAAAGTAGGCACGTGGCCAACGGACGTGATTTTAACTATTATGGCCCCAGAGAGGCATCTCACTGTAGTACTGAGAACAGAGCACAGTGCTAAGTGTGCTGTCTACCATGCTTGCCAGCCTGAGTTCTATCCCTGGAACCCACAGGGTAGACAGAGAGGACAGACTCAAATGTTGTCCTCTGGCCTCTACATAAAATAAATAAATAAAAAATGAATAAATAAAATGTTCTTAAAGAGCATCTAAAGACTTCATGTTTGGCTTATTTGATGTAATTAAGCCTGGGGTTACATCCCCACTGACCTGCGATGCTTGTCTTTTTAACTTTACTATTTATAGCAATTTTTGTTTATATTTTGGCAAGCCATGGCTTGTAACTGTTTCCATACACACTGTATCTAACATGTCAGGCAAGAAAACAATGGTAATAGGGTCAGATTCCAGATTAGGGTGCTGGTAGATCAGAGCCAGAGACAGACACATCCCTCAGAGGGGTCTTGAGCTTCAGAGTCACTGAAACACTCAGACTCCTAATCCAGGCTTGTCTCATTTCTGACCATGGCTGGGTTTTTCATGACAGCGGCTTGTATCATGGTTCTGAAAGTCCAAACCAAGTGGCTTTTACTGTCTTCACAGACAACATTCAGCAGCCTCCCTCCCTCCCTTCCTCCCTTCCACCCTGCCTCACTGCCACCCAAGCTTTCAGTGCCCCCTCGGGGTACAATTAAGGCACAGTTGGCACCTCATTGCTCTTTTTCTGCATGATCTACTTCCTGGTACTGAACACTCTGATTTTTATGATTTCTGATTTTCTTAGACATCTTTCTTGTTTGAAATGTCCCCTGCCCCCTTTTAGTTATCATAAAGAACATTCAGTCTTTACCTGCCTGTAATCTTGGCACTTAGAAGACAGAGACAGGAGGACTAGCAATCCAAAGCCAGCCTCAGCTCCATGAGACAGGGTCAGCAGCGACATTTTGATGCAATAGGATGATGTACTCGGGAGATTTTGCTTTTAAGACATGTTTTTTTTGTGTAGTTAGGGAAAAGCAATCGCTTGTGACTTAAGACACCTCATTTTAACATTCTCATCGCAATAAACACAGACAAGTCTAGAAGACACTGCCACATTCGCTCAGACTGCAAACTTTCTGATAGGTATGAAGGCATCCACGTGGTATCCAGTGGTGTAAAGGCATGTAAACATGCCTGAGAATTTCTGTTGGCTCCAGCACTTGGTCACACCAAGGACAAAAATGGGCAGGGCTTGCCTGGCAGGGTGCAGTCTGCATGCCTCATTCCAGATCGTATGATGATGGATGCCAAGTGCATAGTAGGGGCTCAGGGAAGTTCAGCTTCCTTCCCCTTCCCCTAGCTCGTTTTCCTGCAAACAACTTTGTTGTTCGAGGTTCCATCATTTCCAGACACCCGCTCTTGAAGCGACATCTAGAGCCACACACGGATGTCACAAAGCCGGGAATTTCTGGTGGGAACCAGCGGGAGATGAACTCATTGGCCACAAAGATCCTGTTTTTATGTCAATATCCTCAGTAACAAATGAGGAAAGAGGAAGTAGAAGGTATAAATATTCTCTTCTCCCAATTTGTACTGAGAGAATGTCTTGGTAATCTGGACTGACAGTTCCAGAAAGAAAACAAAAGCACCTTCAATATGTGAAAAGGCTATCATTAAGACCTGAATTCCATAAAGCAATCTCTATGATCCTGTGTTTCTGTGTTCTGTACCACTGTCTAGCCAACCTGGCTTCCCCCAAAATAAAGAAGACCCTGTTGCCAATTTATCATCTAGGTGTGTTGACAATCTTACATTCTAGCTCTTAGTCCAGAAAAACCTACTTGTAAAGAATATTTTTACTGGTCATCCACCCAACCCTTCAACACTGTGACTTCTGTCCTTGTACCTGTTGACCGTGTCTCCCTGGTGCCCTGTAGGTGACATCTAGATTATTATTGACACTTCCCCATAATAGTGTTTCTCACTATGCTTGGGACCTGAGCCTGTCCTCAGTGAAGCTGGTGGCTCTGCAGAATACATGGATTCGGGCATCTTGGGGACACAGAGGCACACTGGGAAGAGAACACAACTTGACGAGGTTCAGCAGTGTCATGGGTACTGATAATGTCGTAGCTATGTCTGACTAGAGCACCCCTCAGCCTCTACCCAGAGACAGGCAAACACTAGAGGGGAAGGACAGAGGAGGCCTAGAGAACACCCTGCAGGGTTTATACTGTTCCATGTGGTGGCTACTCCAATCTAAATACCAAAATGGGGTCCAGCTTCCCTGGAGATCCTGGACCCTCATCTTCCCCTCAAAGAGCTTTGCCAATGCTTCCTTCCCCACAGGCCACAAATCTGATCTCCAAAAGTCTTAAGTCAAAGTTTTCTTTTGGTTGTTGTCAATAATTTTTTTTTCAGGGACTTCATGGTTATTGCTTCAGTGATAGTGAGCACCTCTGAGGACTGAGTTGCCTGCTGGGCTGGATGGCTCTTCACAGAGTTGCAGCTGCAGCCCCTTCACCTGCACAGTGGACACAGCAGGGTCCGGGTGAGGGCTGGTGTCTCCTACAGCTAGTGTCTGCCAGCATCAAGACCTATAGGGACCATGCGCACCTGTCCCTCAGCACCATGATTCATCTCTGGCCTAGGCCTGAGCATACCCTTACCGGGCAGAGTGAAAACTATACACTACTAGCTTTGCACAATTTAGGACAAAGTAGTTCTAGTAGTGATGATGGTTTAGACTGAAGCAAGTGTGTACTTTCTGGACTTTTCCAAGTGAGGGTTTGATCCACAACAAGTCTCCTAGAGGACACTCAGTCTTGGGGAACTCAGATGTAATCACCTCATCAGCGGAGCAGAGGCTGTGGACTCTGACAAGCTCCTGGGTGTTAACTGTCCTCTTTCTTGTCTTTGGCAGCAGTTCCCCCAAGCACACACTTTCTTTCTCACCTACCCCAGTTTGCCTGCAAGTAGGAAGACATTCATATAAAGATGCCTTGGACTGTGCCCTTGTCATCGGGAACATTCTGAAACCACACTCAACTATCCAGGCCCCAAGGCAGCTATTTTCCTGAAAAATTACCGAGTGATTTATGTATATACACAAATCTCTGCCAGAAACCATAATCAAATTCACAGCAGTTGAAAGCTGGAAACCACTCGGCTGTCCAGCAGTCAGCAGTCGGGGAATGGCTCCACCATGCATCTGGTGTGCCCTGTGATCACACATCTGCAAACAGTTTCCCAGAGCATTAAACCACACAGGGCAGGTGGGGGAACTCTTCTGTGTAGGAAAGACAGTGAACAAATAAAGCCACAGGAAACATTCCAGAACAAATTAAACAGAATCTAAGCCCACCGGCATCCAGGTGAACCTCAGTATGGCTGGGTAAGAAGGCAGGTCAGGGTCTCTACGATGGCCAGACTCTGGGGCTATGTAATCCATGAACCAGAGATGGTCCAGGGGCGCTCACATCAGGCAGGTACATACCTGCTGGCTCTGGCTTGAAAGAACTGCTCTGGGACTTTACGGCCACCCACTAACGTGGTTCTCCACTGCCAGCCTGTGGCGAAAGGATTTTCCTGACAGGAGTTAGTGAGCTTTTGACTGAGGATCACTGTGCAGAGAGGACTGTGCGCCGTTAGACTGGAAGCAGTCTAAGATGGGGCGGGAGGTGCTCTCATGGCTTTTGTCCTTTTCATCCTGAGCAGCAAGTCTCACCAAAAATTCCTCCCAGGCTCCAAAGTGCCACTGTGTTTAGCGCCAGTTCTGCCTCTACCTGATTCACCCTGATGAACCCATGGTTTCCTTTCCATCATATACACCTGTCCCACAAGCATTCAGTTGGGGTTTCCATTGCTAGAACTCACCTCAAATGTCCACCCCTAAGCCCTGACTGGCAGACGACAATGACTGATAACGAGTGGTCCTAGGGTCCGCCCTGCCATGGAGCGAGCCCACAGTGAAGAGCATGGGGGCTGCAGAGCAGCTTGGGCCTCGGAGATGGATCTCTGAAGGTGGGGCAGTTGGCAAGAAGTTTGTTTTGTCTAGGAAACCTCAGAAAAGTTGGAGAACTTCAGCGTTCCCAGTTGCATCACTGCAGCCCTGCAGCCCTGCCTGTGCTAACTGCAGGATTGCTTCTTAGGTTTGAGAAACTCTGCTTTGCTATCTGCTAGCATGACTGGTCCGGAGGAAAGAAGTATAGGCCACATTTTTTTAGACATTAACTTCATTTTTAAAAGAGGAGAAAGAGGCCGGGTGAGGTGAGGCACACCTTTACTCCCAGCACTTGGGAAGCAGAGAAAGGAGGATGCATTTTAATAAGAGAAAAAAATATACAGTATTCTTACTTTGTAATATCTTGAAAGGCAGACCTAGATAGGGCTGTTGATCTATCCTTAGCATGCTAGCTTCAGGTTTTAGGAGGTGAGGAAAAACAGAAGCAGCCAACAGGAGTAGCATCCAGGCTCCAGCTGCACTGCAGCCCTGGAGAGAAGCTCTGTCCAGGGAAGAGGTCTCAGACAGCTGTGACATATGTACATACAATGTACCATCACATTCCCAGCTGTGCTGACAACATAGCCTGCTTCCCTGGAGTGTTCACCTAAATGGTCTCCTCAATGGGAAGCTTGTAGGGCAGTTGTGGTCGGTAGACTCAGCACCCCAGGGAATGTTATTCCTTCTCACCTTAGCTGTGTGTGCACTGTCGGCCAGAACCATACCTCCTTTCTCTGCAGACGCCAACAGGAAAAACTGTGTTTTCACTCGTACCAAGTCCTTTGATTAGCACTCCCAACCCCCCCCCCCAAAATCAGGAAACAGATTCTGTAGCCATTTTGAAAGATTAAAAAAAATACGGTTTTTCTCTCAATTCAAGCTAAATCAGAAGACCAGTTAATGCTTACAAACTCTTACACCTGTTATACCACCAAAACTGTTAGCACCGGGATGGGTTGGGCTACCTGTTGGTTCACTGAACCCTATTAATATAATGCATTTTAGAATTAAGATGCTGCTTCTTACATTGTATTTGGACTTTTAGGCTCTTGAGCATTTCTGCAATTTCTGGTTTATACATGAAGTAATTGTGGGACCAGATAACATAGTGAACCCCCACATACTTAGCAGAAGAACTGTGTTGGTAAGCAAGAATCTCCTGCAAAAGCTAAGTCTTGGCAGAATCTGACTTTAGCAAATGCAATCAGGAAAGAATCACTTTGTTGTAAAGCAGTGTATGAGTGTAGAGGTCAGTTGCTGGTGTTAACTTGTTGGGGGCTGTGGACCCCCAGACCCAGAATTTCTTATAAACAGCTTGTTATGCTTGCTTGTTTTCCTGTGTTTGCAGTTGCTCTGAGCACAAGACCCTCAGGAGTTCCTGATGGCAGGACAGTGGTTTCTGGTGGGTTTGGCTGGGGTGTGGCTATCAGTTAAGGATGCCCTGGAACACAATAAAGGGGGCATTCTTGGTTCAAGGATGACCCGTGTCCCTGTATCGCTGTCTATGTGTTTAAATCTCCAGCCCCTTTCCTGGCTTGTGAACCATCTCGTAGTGCAGGCACTAGATTAACTATTTTGTGAGCAGGGTCTGTCACTGAACCTCACTGGCTCACACGCATAGGGTGTGTGTGTGTGTGTGTGTGTGTGTGTGTGTGTGTGTGTGTGTGTGTGTGTGTGTGGTGTGTGTGTGTGTGTGTGTGTGTGTGTGTATAGAGGCCAGGGACTGGTGGTAATGGTTTTGTGTAGAGGGTCTCTCACTGAACCTCACTGGCTGACCACCTTCTGGGCTCTTCCTATCTCTTCCCCCTGGTGCTGGGGTTACAGATTCCTGCTGTCAAGCCTGGCTTTTCACATGGGTGGTGAGGATTCCAACACAAGTCCCATAGCAAGCACATGCCCCACTGAGCCATCTTCCCCGCCCCTGAGAAGTTACTTGAACAAGTCATAACTAATTGTTGTATATACTGCCAGAATATCAAGTGAAGCTGTAGCTGAAACAGAAAGTGCTTCTGGAGATAGCTCTTCTTTACGCCCCTTCTCTTTCAGCTCTAACAATCTGAGGAGTCAGGGCTGCCCTGAATTGTGTTCTGGTAATGTCACTGTGCCCTTGGAATGCACGGGTGTATGCAACTAGGAGGCCGAGGAAGCAGAGATCACACGAGATCAGGCTCAGTGCAGTAAAAGTACTTTTCACAGTAATTACATCTGCTTTGTCTCTTTTTAAATCAGTTGAAATATGCTTCGGGGTCAATTCTTGTTTCCATTAACCTCTAACTTTCATGGTTCAGTAAACCCTAGATTTGATATGAATGTAAACATTTTGTGCAGAGAACGGATCAATGTCTCTGACGGGGCAGGGAAGAGGAGCTTGTGAGTCCCTTTGTCCCCAGCTCCTCCATGTGCAGTGCTGCTTTGAAAGTGTGTCTGGACTATGAAATTAATCTGGGATTTTTTTTTTAAATTGCAAATTCAACATAAAATCTGAGGGTTTCGATTACAGATGATTCTGGGGAAGAGCAGGGGTTTCCAAGAAATCACAGAACACTAGCAAGGTGTGAAGATTTTTTTTTTTTTGGTGGGGGAGCAATCCATTGAGTAATAAATCTCTCACCTATTAAAAAGCTAATATAGCTATGGATTCTTTCAACACTAAATATGGAAATGCATCAAGTGTAGTTACCTACAGGAACAGGAGGCAGGAAGCCCATGTTCCAGTGATACACTGTCTAGCCATGAGGACTGGGGAAGGCATTTTGCCTTACTGGGTTATGGACAACAAAAGGACCCGGATGATTCCAGTTTAAGGCAGCCAGCAGCCACAAGGGCACCAAGGAGGTGCTAACACCTAACAATATCTAGGCCAGACTGCATTTGCAAGTGTATGTGGGTCTTACTCCCCTGGCTGGCATTTGAGTGCCAGCTTACATTTGGCAATTCCCTATTGTGTGATGGCAGAGATGCCTGGCTCCATTTCCCAATGTGTGCAGTGGATTGGGAGTGCATGCCCATCTACACAGAGACAGACTCATCACCCAGGAGTGAGATTCTAAAGGAGGTGGCATCCATCTCCCAGTCAAGGGCACATGGAACCCTTAGCATCTCCCCAGAGTTGGTGATGTTGGGAGCAGATCTGTCTGTTTTGTGTTCACACTGCACCTCAGCTACTACCCAACAGCACACAGCCTCTTCATCACTAGTATTATTTAAAATGCCCAATTTCTTTACAATCAATTCCACTTATATCTAAATTAGAAAGCATCTGTTAGTATCTTTCCTTACAACTAAGAAATTTGGCACATCCTGGTGACGAGCTGTAGGGTTATAAAGAGCAGCTGTTGCCTATTTGCTTTTTCTAAAGTCTTTTCTCAGTATAAGATGCAAGGCATTCACCACATATCATCCACACTGATTCAAGAGGTTAATGTCATGTATGCAGCAACAACAGACGCATGGACAGAAGTCCAGGCCGTATATCAGGTATGCTCAGATTATCTGTGCTCCAAGTCAATTGCTCAAGAGCCTCTAATAAAAGTTCCAGTAAAATGCTTTCCTCAGGAATGCACGAGTTAATCAGAAGATCTCGGACAGTTCGACTCTGAACAGACATGGTTTCCAGTATCTAAAGAGGACAGAGTGCACTTGGTCATCATCCCTAAGGGAACAGACCAGACCCTTTCAACTGCAGATGGAATTTTTCTTTGGTTATTCGGCAGATGCTGGAGAATGAAGTACTATGTGGTGTTGGTCAGCTCTACCATCCCGAGGTGGGCATGGCTGCTGTCCAAATCCTTAATGAGTCTGTCATCGCCCTGAGACAACCGAAGATCCTGGGCAGACTTCATTCTTCTACCTGTATGTCACAGCACATCTATCTGGAAGTGTCAAGCAAGCTGCATATGGTGGCTCTGGGCTGTAATCCCAGCTCTCAAGAGGCTGAGGCAGAACGATTGCTAGGAGCCTGAAGCTAGTCACTTCTACAAAGCTTGAAAGCTTGACTCTAAAACAAACACACTTTCATAGGTGTGCCTTATATTTAATTTTGTGTGTGTGTGTTTTGATTTTTTGGAGACAGGGTCTCTCTTTGTAGTCCTGGAACTCATCATGTAGACCAGACTGGCCTCAAACTCACAGAGACCGTCCTGTCTCTGGGCCCATGCCTTATATTTGAATCTAGTTTATTTCCTCATTACTAACACTTTGGTAACCAGAAAGTAGAATATTGTCAAAAAGGGGGAAGAAAACACTTGTTCAGTAAAATTTAAGGTTATGTTTAGACAATAGTCCAAAAATTTCCCCGTTTAGTCATTAAGGCAGTCAAAATACATTCTAGAACACAGGTGCGGAGTCGGGCTTTGGTTCTGGCATCCTGAAAACACGTAATTTTAGGTCCTAAATAAACTCATCATGGGAAGGGGTTTCCCAATGTTTTAGGTGGCAAGCTTTATTGTTTTCCCCCTTTCCCATTGCCAGCTAAACTGTTGATTAGAATTGATAACGGACAGTGAACAGGTGCAGGCTTGAGTGTTTTTCTAGAAACACCAGCTTTGGAAAGAACTGTCATGGCTCCCTTCTCCCACAAGCCACCTTAACAGTGGGAGCTTGATTCTGCACTAAGGCCACGGTCCACACACTTACCAGGACAGCTGAGGGTGTGGGAGACAAAGTCAGCATGCTACTTTTAGAAAGGAGAGCCCACTCTGGAACTGCCCTTGAGGGTGACACTTTCCCCAAAGAGAGCCAGAGAACCCAAGGTCCAGCATGAGACATGGGAAAGATGCAGTGTGGCACAGGTGGTTGGAGGAGAACTTGTTCCCATCGGTCATGTCATAATGCTTTTATTTTTCTTGAGGGACTTTGCAGGCAGGTGGAAGGTTCTAGAACACTTGTCTGTGGGGGAAAAACAGGAGGACCTATTTTCAAGAGGTCTTTCTATGCTTGCCTAATCTCTCTCGTATAGAAGCTAAAATATCTTTCACATCTATAGAAGCAAATACAGGGAGCTAGCACTGAAACCCCAAAGGACTAACACTGTAACACTGTAGACCCCTGAGCTACATACTATGCTGTAGTTGTGGACATACTCAGACTCCTCTGCCCTTAACTACTGAAGATTTGCTACCCGTCTTGATGTCTTCAAATGCAAGGTGTATGTATGGCTTTCAGCTGAGGTCCAGCAGGTCTAAAAGTAGCAGAAAAAGGGCAGTGTCATACATAATGTGGCAAATACTGTTGAAAGATAACTCTCTCTCTGGTTTTAGAGACAGGGTTTCTCTGTGTAACAATTTTGGCTGTCCTGGAACTCGCTCTGTAGACCAGGCTGGCCTTGAATTCAAGAGATCCACCTGCTCTGCCTCCCGAGATTAACTGTGTGCACCACCACCACCTGGCTCTGATAACATTTTTAAAGGCAAGCTCTAGACTATTTACTAGAAGATCATTTGCACACATGAAATCCCTGAACATGTTTACCTAGGAACAATTTATTCTATGTCAGGTGCTGTGCATCTGATAGTTGAATTTGGCTCAGAGCTGCTGACCTCTGTATGCTTATTGGTTTCATTAGAATAAAACAAACTCCAGACCACAGGGGAGGAAGAGAAGATGGAGGCTTCCATTCCAGACACCCACAGCACCACAACTTAAAGGGCCTTGGTGGGGAGCCAAGATGCCAGGAGCAGCAGATGTTGAGGAAAGGGCTTCCGAATGTTTAGGTCAAGACTTCCCAGTGTGACGCCGCCCAGCACCTTGTCATCTGCAGCAGGAGCCTGAGGTGGCTGGGACTGAGGGCATCAGCTTGGGTTTCCGTAGAACCCCACTGCAGTGGTGAGAGCTGCTGACTGAATGGAACGGGGGCTCTTGCCACACAGGCAGCCGAGACAAACACTACCACATGGGGAGCAGCCCTACACCCGCACGTCTTCCTTTCATGGTAGAGAGATCCCCTTGCAGGTGCAGCAGGTGAACGTGCACGAGTCACTTCATAGCAGCAGAAGGCTGCATCAGGCCTTGTGAGGCCTCAGGTTAGGACTCCACCACAGAGTGGAGATGCTGAGCTCATCTCACCTCCAGTGCAGGGACCCTGAGTTGACACGGGGAAGGACAGGGAGAGCTTCCAAGGAGACATGACATTTGGCCTGGTCCTTCAGAGGCTGGCTGCCATCGCAGATCAGCAGTCCGTCCAGGAAAGTCTTGAAAGAGCTGGGCATGACTACTGCTCTCACTAGAAGCCAAGAGCTGCCTGGGTCGCCTTTGCCCCCTGCCCCCAGGTGAAATAAGAAGTATGAGAATCAGGTGGTTAGTTTGGTGGAGGCATGTGGGAATATCCTTCCTCTATCATGTGAACTGTTCTGGAGGTTGTACTAGCTCATCAGGGCAATCACAAATGCCACAAGCCAAGTGGGTTAGAAATTCATGCTCTCATGGTTTGGGAGGCCAGAATGTCCCGGGTCAATGTCCTTCCTCCTGAGATCATATCTGTTCTGGCCTCTCCTGGGTTTCTGGAGGCTGATGGCTGTTTGGGGGTACTATCACCTGCTCTCTGCCTCCGATGTCACATGGCATCTTCAGAGGATGCCTCTGTCTCCACAGGACCATCTTCTTGTAAAGATACTGGTCATATTGCACGAGGGGCCCACACTACTTCAGTACCACTCTAGCTTAACTCAGTATACCCGAATGGCTCTAACTGCAAATAAGGTAGCATTCTGAGGTCCTCGGAGATAAGATTTCAACTTGGATTTAGGGCTAATACAACCCAATCCTTAACAAAGGAATATACATACATACATACATACATACATACATACATACATACATACATACATACACACACATATATCTCTTTAATCAAATGACAAATTAATGCAAAGGTATTAAGCTACACATTGCGTCCTGAAGATGTAACTCTATTTTGAATTGTCTACAATACCCTTTGGACTCTTTTACATTTTTACTAATTGGACTGAGTCTTCTTTATTTCTCTTGTTGAGTATTTCTTCTAGAGAAGAAACCAGAGAAAGGGATAGTATGCTGAAAGCCACAGAGCCTGCCCTGTGAGCCTTTGGTGAAGGACCACTGATGAAATTAGCTTCAGCATCCAGTCATGGAGCTCTGAGTAAAAGACAGCTTCCTTTTATCCACATCACATGCAGCTATGTCAGTTAAGATGCTTAAGGGGGCTAACATTGACTTGGAAGTCTGAGTTTGCGGTACCTTTAACGCAGCAGCCTCAAGAAAATGGTTTAGGAAGAAGTGCAGTGCCTTGGTAAAATGCGACTATGAGCTTTCCCCTGTGAAGGCTTTGCTAGCCTGGCTCTTGGCTATGTCCTCTATCTGTTGGTTTTGCTAATGGCATAGGATGTTTGTGTTTTTATTATTTTCATCTCTGAGCTGCTCAGTTGCCTTAAGAAACTGCCAAGCTGTTTTGAGAGCTGTGGTGAAGATAAAGAAATGATTCTCATGGGCTTCTGCCACAGCTGGGATGGGTGAGATTGGTATCACAAGTCCAGGGTGCCTTAAAAAAAATTTACAGTGGATCAAGATTCCAAATGGATTAAAGACCTCAACATAAAACCAGATACACTGAACTTGATAGAAGGGAAAGTGAGGAACAGCCTTAAACTCCTTGGCACAGAAGACTTTCTGAACAGAACACCATTAGCATACATACTAAGATCAACAATTAATAAAGGGGACCCCGTGAAACTGAAAGTTTCTGCACAGCAAAAAACATCATCACTAGAACAAAGCAGCAGCCTACAGAATGGGGAAAGATTTTTAAAAGACCACATCCAGTAAAGAGCTACTATGCAAAAATACAGAGAACACTCAGGCAACTAGATATCAAGAAATCAAACAGCCCAGTTAACAAAATGTGGCACAGATCTAAACAGACTTCTCAATAGAGGAAACTCGAATGGCAGAAAAACACTTAAATGTTTAACATCCTTAGCCATTAGGGAAATGCAAATCAAAACTACTTTGTGATTTCATTTTACACCTGTTAGAACGGCTAAGATTAACAAAACAAGTGTTACCTCATACTGTTGAGGAGTATAAACTCACAGAGCTGCCACGGAATCAGCGTAGTGTTTCCTCTAGATCCATCTATTCCACTCTTGGGCATAAACCCAGAGGATGCTTCATCCTATACAGAGACATTTGCTTAACCATGATCATTATGCTCCCCCCCTCCATAGTACTATATAAGTCTAATATTTTGTTTTTGTCTTTTCATATTGTTATGCTAGGAAAACGATTTTTTGGTCCAGCATTTAAAGATGTTAAAGGTTTACTTTCCCTGAAAAGAGTCTAAGCTGCTGGGGATGGAACTTGGGACTCTGCTCATGCTAGGCAAGCCATCCCAAGCACGGCAGTCGCACTGACTCTCCTTTTCAAATGTTTGCGGGCCTTGCATTACCACTGAAGCTCAGGCCATGGTAATATCTCCATGAGGGACCGCAGCAGCTTCTCTACCTTCCCTTCTCCACTCTTTAGAATCCTTCCCAGATCAGAGTGGGCTACTCCCCTGCTTCAACCTCTCCACTGGTGGGTAGGGTCCAATTGCTGAGCAGACTCTTTAGGAGTGAGTTCTGGGCATCGTCTAATTGTCTACACCTTGACCATCCCTTTGTTCGATTATAGTTCATTTCTCTTAATGCCCATAATGTTTTTTTTTTCTTTTTAAACTGTACAAACAATTTTTTCTGCATGGAATGTAGTTTCTCTCAGTTTAGGCTGCTCTATGGGGCAAGTCAGCGTTGGAGAGACGGTTTCTTTTTGACTAAGTAAATAGCTGGGATCAAAACCCACACTGAAGGTGTTCCAACAGCTCATTTAACCCTTACCTGCTTTCCCTGGGGGATGACCTTCACCACCGGTGCCACCAAGCCATGCCTTAGGCACAGCATTCCTTTGCCTCTCCAGAGTGGGATCTTGTTGCAGGCAGTAGGCTCTCAGACTCCACCCATTTTGGAGACTGATAACACAGGTTTCTGCCACAAAGCAGGGCTCATCTGCTGTGGGCGGGAACTGTACCACGGTATTCTACACACACTAGATGTGCGTGCCTGTGTGCACTGATGTTAAGGCTCTGTGCTCTGCTATTTTGTATTATGACTGACGGCATCCAGGGTACTTATGAGTTGCAGCTGATTTATGCCTTAAACTGCCTAGTGTTTCTATTAATGATTTCAATGAGTTTTGTGGGTCACTTGTTAGGAGACCAGCAGAGGGAGCAGGTGAGTATTAACAGTGGATTTGATGTTAGCATTCTGTAATAGGTACTTTCCTTGCAGTTTTCTTTTGGTTTAATTTTTCATTGTAGTCAAACAAGACTCTGGCGTATAAACTAAAAGAAAAGGCCATTTTAAGGCAGCAGGATTTAGGGAGAATGTACATAATTTCTTTTCCTGTAATATTCTACTAGAATGTTCTACTAGAATAGTTTTTAGGCTTTAAAAAACATTAATGCATTTTTTTTTCTTCTTGAGGGAAACAGATGTCAGGAACTGGTACCTAATACTTAATAAATGTCCTCTCTTTGTGGTCTTTGTCCAGTTTGTTTCCTTTTATTTTCTCTTTTGTGTCAGTCTTTGACTTGTGCCCTTGTCTAGAATGGGAACATTTGGAGGGAGTGCTAGTGGGTGCCAGGATAGGGGCTTAGGCAGCCTTTGAAAGAAAAGCACAGAGCATAGGGCAGATAACCAGGAAAACCTAGTCATTAGGAGACAACCGGATCCACGCCGGGACAAGGACAGCATGGGGTCTGTTGTGTACCTACGCACAAGCAGCACGACTGTTTGTAACCGTGACTATAACTTTTATGTCCAACTAATTTATCATAGTCACGATACAGTTTTTCAAAAATGACTTTTGTCCATGTAAGTCCATAACCAAATGTAAGTTCCCACAGAAAGAGTTTTCATATTAACTCAGCCAGATGGATGGGAATACCAAAGGAGGGTCATGTGCATTTTTTTAAAATAACCTTGACATGAGCTATTTATTTATGTTAACTTATAACCAAGAGAGATAATATATCTAAATGGGAATACTCGTTATGACATTTTTATCTCTTTTTAAAAAAGTTTCTCAATAATTAAGATAAAAATTTATAAATTTAGATTAAAAGGAGATTAATCTAGATGGCATTAAGCCATTTGAAATGAAAACTCAGAGAGTTTATTCACAGTGGTTATGAAAAGAGGCTGGACACAGTCTTAGGAGCAGTGGGCTCCAAACTCTCAAGTTTGTCGAAATGGATTAAGGAACAGTTAATGTAAAATTTTAGCTAATAAACTCACCTCGAAATATCAAGTACTATGTCAAAGCAAAGATTTAATTCAGATCGTGAGTCGATCAATGACACAGAACTCATTTACAAAGAATGTTTACCATTTCTCCCTCCAAAGAGGAAATGCCAGGCTGGCACCCACTCATGGATGGAGAACTGTACTCACTGTCTTCTCAAAGCTTGGACCCGTCTGACATTTGTTTTTTGATGGAGAGACAAAATATTCCACAAAAATATTAGAATGAAAATATTTAAAAATCAAACAGTGTTTGAGATAATTTTATACAACAGGATAATTATATAAACTGAAATCTTCCTAGAAATTTGAGGAATTTGGGGTGTAATCTTAAAAAAATATTTACTTGCATATTTTATAAGTTTCCAATAAATAAAGGTTCCCCCCTTCGGAGCCTGTGGGCTCTAGAAGATGCAGGTGTCTGTCAGACATGAAAGCTCTTGAACAGGATGCTCTGCTGGCTCCTGACAGAGCAAACTGTAAACAATCTGAGAATTTTACGTTTCTTTAAAACAGAATCGATCCTATCTAAATGTCATTCAGACATGATTTCATAGTAAACACTTGGATAAGAGAGTGAGCAAGCACATGGTACCTTTTGATATAACTTAAACAGGAATGGCAGGCATCGGGAGGTCACGTGATCTTCTTGCAGCCCCCCTCACCCTGCCCTCATATGTACTCATCAGCTGCCAGGTCTGCAGTTCTTTGTCAAATGGAAGTCACACAGCTGGGATGAAGATGGTGACTAAGGGTGATGGGCCCACACTGCAGATCCCGTGATCCTTTAGCGCACTTGTCACCATCCACCGTAGATGAAAACATGCTGGTGGTGGGAGGAAATGGCTGTTTCCCAGGAAAGGAAGTGGCCTGAAAACACATCTGGCAGACGGTCTTTCCCTCCTTTGGCAGTCAGAGAATGATTTTAACAAAATATTCACTTCCTCACCTCTCACAAAGGTAAATTCCACAGTCAATGCCCGTTTCTAAGCCGGTGACTTAATTATACTCTAAATATACTGGGCCATTGATTTTATGTCAAATGCTATGTGCATACAACAAACATACATAAATATGCACACAAACATATACTTTCCACAAGAACAGGAAATCATGCTTCAACTGGCACCATATTTTATTTCATAGGCCTATTACATTGTTAGTTGTGACTACAGGGCAAAGCTAAAGAGATGGACTGGAAAGGAATTCTGAGAGTAAGAAAGATGAAAATGTGGGGGCAACGTGAATGCACAGCTAGCCAGAGCAGACACACACGCTGGGTTTCCAGGGTTTCAATTCCAAGTCTGTGCTCACACAGGGCGCCCTCCTCCCTAATGGGTGAGCACAGGTTCCCATGTGGATGGTCACAGAACTGCCCCTTTCCCCATGACCAAATCTCTGTGTGCTCACACAGGACAACCCCCTCCCAAATGGGTGACCACGAATCCTCATGTGGATGGTCATAGAAATGCTTGCCTCCCTATGATCACAAATCTGTACTGTTCACATATGCTTATACTTTCATGTAGCACCCAGGACCTCAGTTTTGGGTTGTGACATGGGTTCTGTCAGTAGGAGGAGTGTCAGTGCTATATAGGGGTGACAGCCAGCACTAAACAGCAAGTCTCAACCCTTTGCAAAGGAAGTTGGGATTTTGCTTTGTTAAAATTGGAGTAAAGATTGCTGGCTTGAGGGGCTGAGGACACAGTTCAGTGAGCAATAGTACTTGCTTTACAAGCATGAAAACCTATGCATGCATGTACACAAATGTGGACACACACACACACACACACACACACATATACATTCCATGGCTTTAAATTCACTGTTATTACATTAATAACAGATTCTGGGCTCATATGGGCATGCTGGCAGCTCAGGAGTGGTGGCAGTAGTGTGCTGACATTTTTGCTGATGGCCATAGTCTGCTGATGTGTTGTTCAGATCCAGGTCAACATATACTGAGTAGAAAGACGCCATGCCAAGGTATCGCTGTACGGGGACTGCTTCGAGACTGCTGAAATATTATCTCCCCCCACTCCGTGTGTGTGTGTGTGTGTGTGTGTGTGTGTGTGTGTGTGTGTGTTTTAGTTGTTTCCTTGATTCTCATTAATGACTACAGACAATGTGGAGGGAACAGAAGAAAACTTCTCGGACAAGTTTTATGTTCAGTGAGTGCCTAATGCTTTTCCTTGCAAATGACTTTGAGGTGTATATAGAAACATATCAACTATTTTGCCAATTTTTAAGATGCCAAGGGCAGTAGGAGAGATGGCCAAGAGGTCCCTCGGCTCTCTCCCCACTCTTGCATGCCAGGCGCCTGAGAGTTCCAAGTGTGCCATTCTGACCACAAAGACACAGTGTCCCAGCTTCACATTGTAGGGTAATTCAGCACTGAGTCTCTCATATACCAATAAGGTACTTTCCAAAAATGCAGTCCAAGTTGGCCAGATGTGCCTACACCAGTCAGCAAGCTAGGGGCGTAGGCAGCGATGACATGGAAGGAGAACTCTGCTGTGCCTGGTAAGGGTACGGACAGGGACTGTGAACCAGGGGACCCCATGCCTGGACAGGGTCTGAGTGCTCTGTGTATCATTTTTTTTTTTAAATAACACAGGCTTTTGTAAAATGCCCCTTGTTATGCGGTGAGGGCTAATGTTATTCCAGGTCAGGTGAGAGGCCCTGGGTCTACCCACTTATCTGACAAGGACAAAACTCTTAGTGACATTCTGTAAACTGGCTCACAGGGACAGTGGAAGCCAAGGGAGCTACTCACAAACGCCCTCTGGCATGGGTCGCGTGGAGCTGTCCACTTGGTGCCGATCTAAAAATGTGAAGCACCTGCCTTCTCAGGATACCTCTTGCATAGAGCCAGGCATCTTCTAGATGACTCTAGGCAAGCTGGAGGCTCTGACCCCTCTGACACTATGATACAGATGCCGGGGATCTGTGAGATTAGATTCCTGAAGAGTTGGGGAAGTCAGAGCCTACAGGAGACCCTGCAGCTTTTCCCTCAGCGGAATAGGGTGAAATGATGCCACGGGGTGGTGCTTAAGGGTCCCTGTGATGCATCCTTCCCTACAAAGCTCAGGGTTCTTTGTGGAATAAAGTGCAGAAGGACTGTAAGATCCAAAGATGATTGATAACATCAAGGAAGCGGTACTTTCCAGACACAGCAGGGCCGATACATGTATGAACTCAGTGAGATATTGAGATAGCATGTGGTAAGGCCTGTGCAAGCAACAGTCAGCCAAAATCCCAGAATGGGTGTAGGCATGAAATCCCACCAAGAGTTGAAAAGTTATTGGCATCTGACAGCTGCTGAGAGAGGGAGACTCAGTTACTTTTCTAATGATATGGCTCCTGTTAGGCTGACCCATGCCATGGTAGGCCCCACTCACGACTAGCAGGGCAACACAAACTGGACTAAATGTGGAGGAAGAGGAAGGGACAGGGAGAGAAAGAAGAAGAAACTGTTATCACCATTATCATTTCAAGTCGGGTGGGAGGGAGAATGGAATGGTTATAGGTGGGTGAATATGTTCAAAGTGCCTTGTATGAAATTCCCAAAGAATTAATAAAATTATTGTGGTTTTGTTTGGTTTAAGTCTTTGTAGATGGCTTCCTTTCTGGAAACAGATAACTACGTCTTTTTGGTATCATAAAAAAAAAGGCTTAATGAGAACCGTAGAGAGTCTCTCTCTCTCTCTCTCTCTCTCTCTCTCTCAGCATCAAAGTTGTTTTGACTGTGTGAGGCTGTCAGAAGCCCTGGAACTGGAGTTACAGACAGATGTGAGCTGCTGTGTGGTTACTGAGAAGTGAGCATGGATCCTCTGGAAGAGCAGCCAGTGCTCTTAACTGGAGTCGTTCCCCCAGCTCCCAGAGACAGTTCTTGAGAGGATAAATGGGGCTCTGACGTTTCAGCTGAGTACGTGTAACCTGGCAGAACACACATGCAATGATGAAAACACACAGCTGCTTCACACAAGTGATGGGGGCTGAGGGCGGCTTTTAGAAAACCAGTGACAATATCCCTTAGTTTGTATCTTCATCTGCTTCAGCAATCCTGTCAGCAAGTGACCAAGGGAAGTCAAAGTTCTATAGAAAAGGAACACTGTGAAGAAAAGATGGAGGGGCCTGAGATGTTCAGTTGCTACCGCAAGCCATGGTGGCAATCGTCGGCCACTGGCTGGTGGCACTGGTAGCCTGGGCAGGAGAGGTCGTTTCAGTCTCTGCTTGCCTCCCTGGAGTTTGTGTCCTATGAGGGTCTCCTGTGAGCCCTCTCAGAAGTCTGCTGCAGTTCGGACTGGGTTCCTATGGCCCTAGGGGCTGCCACCCTGTGTCACTCTGTGCTCTGTGAAGGTGTCATGTTCCTAGCGCTTTATAACCAGCTTCCAAGTGTCATTTCTCTTCGGGCTTTGTACTAGCCCCTTGCCCTGGCATATGCCACACTGTTAAATGAAGGCCCTCTTTTCATGAGGGATGTGGACTCAATAGTGAGAGGCTTCACTGAATATGTCCCATCCCCAGGGTATGGATTCACCGACTCCTCCTCCTGCTTCTAACTCATAACCTATTTGGGTGTATGAGCCAGCAATGGTATTTTTACAATAGCACCCATACATGTGTGTGCTTGTGTGTGCATTTAGCTTGTTTTGTTTGAGACTAGGCCTCCATGTAGCCCAGGCTGGACTGAACCCTGCAACAATCCTCCTGCTATAGCCTCCTGGGTGCTGGAATTATAGGCACGTGCTACCGTGCCTTGCTCTGATCCCTACCATTCTTAAATGATTGAAAAATATACAAAAAGACTATTTCATGGGTGTGAAATAATAAAAGGTGTAGAGTGCTGTGTTCATGAAGAAAGTCCTGCTGGTGTCCAGCTGTTCTGACAGGCCAGGAGCTGCCCAGCGGCTGCCATGATTGCCGATACCAGTCATCAAGATTGGGACAATCCATAGTGCTTGAAGTCTCTACCATCTCATTCCTCAAGAAAGCCTTGCTGATTCCACTTTTAATCATTTCCATTTCAGAGTCTATGAAAAGCAGCCCCTGTCATGTTCTGGGGGACTGGATGAGGATGTGTCCATAGCAAAAAGCACAGAGGCCTTGGGTCCCCAGGAGGTGGTGCTACCTTCTCCTACGTATTCTCAGAGTGCTCTGTCTATGGTCTCCTTCCCTCCATGTCCTCCCCTTGGGATCAGAAGTCCTGATGTGAGTCACCCTTTGCCCAGAAGAGTGCTTCGCTTGGTACTTGGCCTATCTCTTTGTCCATGTTCCTTCTTGTAAAACATCCTGATTTGCCTGGAACACTATTGAATGGTTCCAACATAAACCATATATTAAAGCCTTGGATTGTGCTTTTCCAAACAAACAAAAGATTTTCCCCAAACCAGAGACTAAGTATGAAACTGTAAAGATACTGTTTCATGGTAAACAAATTAATTTCCACTTATTAAAAAAAACCTGTAAGGAAAGGGAGTTAGCAATCTTAAATTGTGCCTATTATATATCAACTTAATCCAGAAAATTCCACAAAGAACGGTCCCTAT
Source organism: Ondatra zibethicus (assembly GCA_004026605.1). NCBI lineage: Eukaryota > Metazoa > Chordata > Mammalia > Rodentia > Cricetidae > Ondatra > Ondatra zibethicus. Next base: position 123,655 of record PVIU01003641.1, read on the forward strand.
TTTCCAAGTAGGGAAACTGGTGCTGAGAGCAGCTAAGATTCATAAGTACACACAGCACTGAAGTTAAGGCCTGCCTACTCTCTTCTAGGTGTTCTGAGTAGGGATGTCGGCATTAGTGAACCAAGCATCATTTCTCAGGAATCAAACTTCCTCCCCTACTGTCTGTGCAGAGCACGAGTTTTGGCCTTTCTGAGCCACAGAGCTCTCTAGCAGTTTGTGGGGCCTGTGAGTCCTTTCTAACAACTGTGAGGTTTGAGACGTCTGTTAGAAGGACAATGTCTCTGCTGATGGGAAAGTGTGGTTGGATAATTCCTCATTTATACAAGAAAAGCTGAATTTTGGTTAGAGCTTGGTGGAAATTAAAGAGTTCATGGACCCCGTGATATCTGCCTGTGGACCTTGGGATAAGATTCCCTGTTCTGGTGGCAACTTGGGAGCCACTCTGTTAATAGCATGCATTTAAAAAAGATTTAGTTAGGTCTCTTCCAAACTGATTCTGAGAATAACAAAATTCACTGTGCAGATTCCAGATTCACCTACAACTAAAATCCTGACTCTTGCATCCTCCAGAAGCCAAGCTTGCCTAATGTGGATCTGCCTGGGCTTTCTAGAGGCCGATGCAGGCCTTTGAGTCAGTTCACAGGACACTGTCATTTGCACAGTACTGTTCTCTGGAGCGTTAAGTTCTGGTTATGAAGGGGAGTGAGTCTGGACCAGCAGAGCCACAGAGCTGGAAGCCTTAGAAGTCAACACAGCCCCTGACTTTTATGGCCAAGGGCTTTAGTGCTTAATTAAAAGGGGAAAGTGATTTGCTGGAGCCCATTGGCTGGGACTAATTTAATTAATAACATGTTACAGAACAATGAGCCCCCAGCAAACCCCCATACAGTAAAGGAAAGGGCATATGTTCCCTCTAGATATACTTCATTTAAATATCTACCATAACTTAATAGATCATTAATAGGGTCAAAGTATTATAAGTTTTGTTTGTATATTTAAGTAGTTATTTTGTTTTAAGGTATAAACATGTAAGTGCTGAGAAACTGATCTTGGTAACACGATTTAAACTGGGTTAAAATTATACATGACTTGGCTAATAGTTGAAATAAAATCAAATAATACCACCAGGACTATACCCCTGTTTGTAAAGGCACAGTTTACAAGAGCTGGCTGGTCTTGCTCTTTATATTTTCGGTACCAAAAATAAAGTTCTGATACAGTTGTAGTTTTATTCCTATAGGGAAATACTGAACTTTTCACTGTGCTTTAAAATTAAAGTGATTCCCTCAGCTACTCTGCAAGCTTAGCCAGCGAATGAGTGGACAGACAACAGAGCCCCAACTTCTCTCTAGGAAATAATTAGGGTGGTGCCTATGACATGCCCAGGGGCCTTGTGGCTGGTCCTTGTTCCCAGAAGGCTTCTGCAATGCACAATCCTTCGGGGCAGCAAGCACTATGCTCTGATTTTTCCTGTTGCCTGGCTAGTGACCCCCTACAGGAAGATAGTGGGTGAGCCAGGGGGCGGAGCGGCTGGCTGCACATGTCTGGCTGCTCTTATCAACTTATCATATAAGGGAAGGAAAGTGATTGATTCGGATACTGACACTGTAGACTCAGGGTAGAAACAAAGAGTCTGTGCAGACCTCTGGAGTGAGCAGAGCTGCTCCTTCCTCTGCAGGACAGTTCCGTGTGCCGGGGAGAAGAGGAGAGCCAGCACTGGAAGAGAAGCTGCTTCAGGAACGGGAGGAGAAGGCTCTCACTGATGGACTTGTTCATGCAGCACAGCCCTGTGCTCTAGACAGCAGCCGAGGGCTCAGGACGCATACGTGCCTGCAAGACGCATACGTGCCTGCAAGTTTGCTGAGCTCACAGTTTAAAACCCAAAGAGAGAAAGAATGTGGCAGATTGTTTTCCTAACTTTTGGCTGTGATCTTGTCTTGGCCTCAGCCTACAATAACTTTCGGAAGAGCGTGGACAGCACAGGGAGAAGGCAATACCAGGTCCAGAACGGGCCCTGCAGCTACACATTCCTGCTGCCGGAGACCGACAGCTGCCGATCTTCCTCCAGCCCCTATATGTCCAACGCCGTGCAGAGGGACGCACCCCTCGACTATGACGACTCTGTACAGAGGCTGCAGGTGCTGGAGAACATTCTAGAGAACAACACCCAGTGGCTGATGAAGGTAGGAAGGTGGGCTGGCTCTGCTGAGCAAGAACTATCAGCCCTGTTTTTTTTTGTGTGTGTGTATGTTTTTTTTTTTTTTTTAAATCAGGGACTGGGGCTATGGAGACGGGCTGCAAGCATCCTTGAGTGAAGGATGGCTTCTTTTGTGCTGTCCTGGAGTAAAGCAGTCACACGGTGAAGAGCAATAAAGGGGTTCTCTAAAAAGAATGCCAGAATCTGTTCAGAAAAGTCCCTGAGCTTAGGAATCTTTATTAGCCGAGCAGAGGAAGTGTGCCTCTCTGCAGATCCGCACGCTGCTATGTTTGAGTAGCTGGGGCTAAGTGACACCCATTACCAGGATCTCCTCAGCGGGTTGTACCCATGTGAGGGAGGCCGTGAACAAGACAGCATGGAGCCAGGAAAAACGTGACAATCATGTTAATTACGGATACTTAACGGATGGAGTCAAGTGCTTTACCAATTTCCTGAATTTCTTTACAAAAATAGATTATGACTCTTGGTAAAAGAGAGGAAATTAAAGAAAGCCAACCTCATGTTCTCCGAGTCTCAGGGCTGCGCTGTGCCGGGGTTGCCATCTGGAAACAGGGCTGTATTTCTCAAGTGTCCCGCTCAGTCCCAGAGACAGGCTGTGTGTCTGTCCCCACGTGGGGCTGTTATGCTCAAACCATGCTGGGCTGAGAGGGTCTGACAGTTTGTTCTCGGGGCTGCAAGGATCTCTCTGTTTCATGGCCTTTTTATAGAGCGTAACCAAAATAAGACATTGAAAGGTCTGTTTTGCTTTCACAAATGATTGTTTTCTACAAAACCTCAAATGACCCTGGAGTTTTCTTTATGTGAACCATATGTATTCCACAGGAAGTTTAAACAAAGCATGTAGATAGTAGATGAATCGTTAAACGCTATGACAATGACATCATATGCTTACAAGGTAATTATTTAAAGTCATATAAATCTTTTAAAAGTTGGTGGACTTCATTCATTACTTCTTCCCAGAAAAGTGCAATTTATTTTTCTCAGACTTCTCCATAAACTCCTGGTTTGACATCCTTTCTTAATCTGAGAATAGAGCTGGGGTCCCCGTCTGTGTTTTTCATGTATACCCCAACTTTCTGAAGTGGACAAGCTTTTGCTGGAAGCTGAAATCTAAATGAATGAGTGTTGCCAGCCCTAATTTTGTGGAGGGAGGGGAATCGTTCAAATCAAAGAACAGAAGACAAAAACTGCCCAGGGCTACAGGCAACACAACGAAAACCCCCCCTCAGTGTCAGCATTGTTTTCCTGGGCCATTTCTTCAGCTTCTGTGCTTTCCAAAAGTCAGATACCTGAACACTGACCTTTACTGTGTGTGACATTGCATGTTCCGACGTCTGGGGTAGCGGGACAGCAGGGATCTGCTTATCTCTTTGGCTTTCTTTGGGAACCGTCATGCTCACTTTCAGGGACCTTCCACATCTACTGTGGTCCCAGGGATATTGGCAAGCAGCGCTCCACAGAGGGAGGAAGGCACATCCTTCTAGTAAACACTCTAATCTGACCACTACCAAGTCCTCTGCTAAGATAAACAGTCACCAAATGGGGGGAAAGTGTTTTGCCAAGGGCGACGCAGCTCATGGCTCAGCAGAGCCTGGGCTAGGTACACTTGTGTTTTTGTTTCACACGCAGGAAAACCACCCCCGTTGTGGGGCTTTGCAAAGCCGAGAGAACAGGAGGAGGACCGCCAAGTGAGGTGGCCACAATCTCCTCCTTCCTGGGGTCTATTAGCAAATATTTGAACAGCAGCACGGTGACATTTCAAAAGCCCTTCTTTTATGGTTTAGCGAACTGTCACAGAGGGACTGCGGCACGCTTATCTACTCATCAGTAGAGGCACCTGCTCCCGTCAGCACCTGTTCTTGCTCTGAGCAGTGCACCTGAGAAAGGCAATTTGCCAGCCCATTCACTAGGTTTATGGGCTCCAGCAGTGGAAACAAAAACAAAAAGTAAACATGAAACCCACTCGGAATGATTAAACCCACTCCCTGCTTGTTTTTCTCCTCCGTGTTTTGGCACCTGCAATAATAAACACCCGTTTCTCTGAGGGAAGAAAATAATGGAACCACAGATAAGCCTCATAACCAAGAAAGCAACAACATGACCAACACCTATTTATAGATTATCACAGAAAGAAAAGACATAATTTGGTTTCATTGTTTTATGTGTTTTCTCTTGAGCTGTTTTTAAAAAGGTTTCCTTATTTCCTTGCCCTCCCTGATCTACACACAAAACTCACCAGCTTTTTCGGAGTTTCAAAACCTTGTCCGGAAGGAAAATAAGGGCACAGTTTTGGTGAGTTTGGCAGGTGAATAGTATTTCAGTTTCTGAGCACTAAGCACAGTCCAAGGAGTTCAAGCTAAGAAAGCTCCACGAACACCACCAAAAGAGATGGTGCTGCCTCTTTAATCTGTCATGCAAAGGAAGTGTCAGCCTTCTGAATGAATGTGGGGGGAGCGGAACAATACAGGGGAAGGCTCACTCTCCACAGTGTGGTTAAGCAAGGATAAGATAAACTCTTGATTGCCAGACCCCATCCTACCAGGTGATCAGCCAGTAGGACAGACCTCTGTCCCAGTGATTTCAAACACATTTTATCCAGACTCTCGGCTTACCAACGCGCATTGTACTTTGGTAGGTCAACATATTTTTTTCCCCAACAAGAGGAAATATGGAAAGGAAATAAACAACTATTTCACGCTACTGAATGCCGTATATTTTATAAACAGCTATGAACCCTGCAGCCACTTTAAGACAGAGCGACTTGAAAAACACAGCTAACACTTACTAGCTTGATGTAAACATTTCCTCTGCCACCAGCCTCTCAGTGCTGGTTTTTAAACAACACGATACAATCCAGGAAAGGCAATCCTTTTCTTTCTTTTAAAGCAATAATAAGATATCCTTGAAGAAAGGTCTGGAAACTGCAATTCATCAGTCCAATGTAGGGGGACCAAGGAAGTTACGTTCCTAGAAACATAATTGTTGCCATTGGGAAAACAAATGACAAGGGGTTTGCAGAGGAGCTCAGACCCTCAGGAATTTCGTGTGTGTGTGTGTGTGTGTGTGTGTGTGTGTGTGTGAGAGAGAGAGAGAGAGAGAGAGAGAGAGAGAGAGACAGAGAGAGAGAGAGAGAAAGAGAGAGAGCAAGCATAGCACTCTTTATCTGTATATTAAAGAACACAGAACCTGGTTCATTATGGGAAAGATGCCTTCCCGTCTTCTGTGACACTTACGGTCACCGTGCTGCCCGGCAGCCTAGAGATCAACTGTACCTCCAGGAATTACAGGCTGAATTTGGAAATATGCATATGATTAGGAACATTTTCTTGTTTCATTTAGCTAAGTTGATTAAGCCACCTATTTAAAATCTCAGGGAAGCAACTGCTAGGATTACGGTCATTATAGTTAGCATCATCATTTGGAGGCATGGGGGTGAGTGTCACTAGGGCTGAGAGGGTGGTGTTTGAAGAGTGCAGGCACGGAACAGTGTAGCTTCTCACTATACAGTGTGCTATCACAGCAAGCGTGTACCTGGCATAGAACATGCCAAATCTTCATGGTGCATAAGGATACATGTTTGCTATACATGGATATGGAATTTATTTACTGTAGTCAGGTGGGCTCTACCTGTCAAACAAGGTCATTTGACGTGCTGGATTAACTACTTAAGTATCACCCTATGGAGCTGATTAGCCTGAAGGGCTTTGAGCTAAGGCATGACTTCCTTCATGCCTCACTTCCTGTTGAGACAGGAGACAATACATTCAGTTTCAATGCTGATATTGGAAAGCCCGTTTGACTTGAATTAAAATGTGTCTATACAGCTAATAGATGAGTTGTAATTAGGAAGCTCACCTGCAAGCTAGTCACTCTATCCGAAAGCTGACAAGGGTAATGAGGGCCACGGTGCTTATTTTGTTCTAACACATAAAATAACTGAAAAGCCAAGGCTGGAAAGAAGGCTCAGTTGCTGACCTGTCTGCCACACAAGCACGACAATCCCTGGAACCCACGTGAAAACTAGGCATGGCGGCCTGCATCTGGGACTCCAGCATCTGGAAGGCCGTGCAGACACTGGTGTAATGCATCTGGGATGCCAGCATCTGTTGGGCAGTGCAAAGACAGACGAGGCCCTGGAGTTCTCTAGGTTAGCTGAATTCGTGAGATCCAGGTTCAGTGAGACTTTGATTCATAAGAGACTAAGAAAGACATTTGACATTTGTCCCTGGCTTCCATTTGTCTACACAAACTTCTACCACACACACACACTCCTAAATTTTCTATATTTGTACTTAAAAAGACAAGTTAAAACCAATCCTATCACCATATAGACAATTTAAAAAAATAAAAAATATTAAGAAAGATATAGGCAAAGTTAAAGTCAAAAGTGCATGCCTTTAATCCCAGCACTTGGGAGGCAGTGGTAGGTAGACCTCTGAGTTCTAGGCCAGCCTGGTCTATGTACTGAGTTCAAGACAGCCAGGACTACATAGTGAGACCCTGTTTAAAAACAACAACAACAAAGACAAAAACCAAAAAAGGAAAGTCAGACTATGAAAATGAGAGCAGGGGAGAGTAGGTGTCCTCAGAGGCAGGCAGATGCCTGTGAGTTCAAGGCCAGCCTGGTCTACAAGACCTAGTTCCAGGACAGGCTCCAAAGCTACAGGGAAACCCTGTCTCGAAAAACCAAAAACCAAACAACAACAAAAAACCACGTACCTTTCCTTACCACAAAGACTGGTATTATACCCTGGCCAGAATATTTCTTGGCTTACCAGGTGACAAGAAAACAGGTTGGAAAAAAAAGAAATCGGGGGAAAATAACAAAAATGAGGTGCGAGGTAAAGAAACATCTGAGTTAAAGCCCAGTGTGTATGGTAGCAAGGAGCAGGGGAAGGAGGACTACCCATGATGGAGCCAAGGAGCAGGGGAAGGAGGACACCTGTGATGGAGTCAAGGAGCAGGGGAAGGAGGACCAGCTGTGATGGAGTCAAGGCGTAGGAGAAGGAGGACCACCTGTGAAGTCAAGGAGTAGGAGAAGGAGGACCACCTGTGATGGAGTCAAGGCGTGGGGGAAGGAGGATCACTGGATATGGAGTCAAGGCAAGAGAGGACTGAGGTGGATTGAGCGCCTGGATTAAAGCCTAGTGTGCATAGGGGCATGAGGACAGGAAAGGCGAGAGAGAGTGGAGGGGCTGACAGCTATGACAGGGACAGATGGAAGTACTTTGTATCTTTCCATAATTGCCCATGAAATGAGGACAGAATGGGCTAGCTTGGGGACTTCCTGAGCTGCAATCGAGGCAAAGTATGCAATGAACCATGAACAGACTCTTACTAAATCATAGATCAAACTTTGAAAATTTTTTCTAATGACAAAGTGCTCTCTGCCTTCATGACAGTGTGTGTGCGTGCATACACTTGAGTGCACTTGTATGACTACCTGCTCTGTAGGTCTGACACTTCAAAATCAGGCTTTGTCAAACAAGCACAAAGACTTACCCTAGTTAAACAGCACTGAGCTAAACATTGCCAGTTTTCTTCTGTCTTCTCCTGACGTGAAGGAACCTCTTACACAGAGCAGTGGTCCCCAACCTTCCTAATGCTGAGGCCCTTTCACATAGTTTCTCACATTGTAGTGACCCCCATCACGAAATTATTTTCATTGCTTTATTTAAATTGACTTTGTTACTGTTATGAACTATAATGCAAATATCTCTGATTTCCAATGGTCTTAGGCAGACCCTGTGAAAGGGTCATTTGATCTCTGAAGAGGTCATGACCCACAGGTTGAGAACCACTGCTCTAGCATCTTCTCTGTGATATAAAAAAAATTCCACCCAGTTCCAACCAGGCTTTTATCTCAGAAGCAGTAGCAGTAACAAGAGGTATAGGAAGACATGCTTGGCACAAGCTCACTTTAAAGTTCCCTATAACCCTACCCAGGCATGGGGTGTGCAATCTCCCACACATACTTGGAAACTAGCTTATACGTGGGTTGGAGAGCACCATGCTCTGTGTGGGTCAGAGGTCAAGAGGAGCTCACAGAGAGGAAGAGTGTGTAGTCCTCCCTCCTCTGACTGCAGGGGAACCTGCTGTGGCTGGCGAGATGCCAGGCAGGGCAGAGAGGGGCATATGAATATGGATTTGGACAGAAGTGCCATGTTTTCTAAGACTGCTGATGTGAGCGAGTGAATAACACCAGCAGTGTGGAGGTATTTCTTGTTCAGGGTCGGAGCCACTCAAGGTCATTTATTTGTTCGAAAAATATTGACTGAGGGGTCCAAGTATCCAGAAAGTGTTTGCTCTGGGTGCTAGAGTAAGTGGAGGTGGAGAAGACCGCTTGGGAATGTGGGCTGGAGGGACCTGTGAAGTCAGACCTGTGCCACTCAGAGGAATGAGCCTCGGGGCAGAGACCAGGGGTGTGTGAGGGCAATGTAAATTGGTCACTGAAAAGAAACTTATTATAAAATGAAAATCACAACTATTTCTGAATGGACATGTTTCATGTTTGGAAATGGCCAATACACAGTACCTCTCAAGTTCAAAGGCAAGCTTGGGCTATATGAAACATAGCTTCTAAGAAACCATTAAACACAACAATGTAAAATAAATGTCTAGAGACAAATATTTTAAAGTAAGTGGAATGAAGGATAATGTTTATATATAGCCAGACTCGCCAATAATTTAACTTCTAGTTAGAGATGAAAGGGAAGTGACCTGAAAGGGTCAGCGACCTGGCCCACACCCAGAGTCAGTAACATATGCACACCTCCCACCCAGCTGACCCAGCGGAGGGCAACGCTCTCATCAGGCAGGCAGGCGGGACTTCCCTTCTACTAAAAGGGGGAGAAGGCATCGGGTCATACTTTCTACACGTAGCAGTGGCAGGAAATTCTACTTTGTCCAGGCTGTAAAAGCAAGAACTATGTCTGATAACCCAGAGAAAGTGCGTGTGCAAAGCCGTGGGAATTTCACGCAGATCCAGGCCCTTTCTACAAGTGCATGGAAGACAAAATCCTGGATTCCACAGTATACTCTGTGAAGAACTGACAATTATGTTTCAGGAAGCATCATTTGTCCTTCTCCTACCTGGACTCTCTCCCATCTAGCATCCTTAGCATGGCCAGGACTAAAGATGGCTGGACATCAGCACTGCCTGCATATTTAAGATGGGATACAACCAAGTGATTTGATGACAATAAAAACAGTTAAAACATGGGTAATGTTGTCAGATAAAAGTTTTACCAGTTTAATGGGATGAAAATGACTGTTTCATGCGTAGTTTGAAAAAAAGGGACAGGCCTTGCCTCCTCCACTTAAACTCTAGGTCTGGTATGCTGGCTGATGTCTTTAAATGGGTATTTTAATTAATCTTTCCCTATAAAATAACCTAACTTTCACATCCTAATGCAAGCCTGTACCAGATGGCAAAAGATGTGAACCTACAAAACTCTGAGAAGTGGACCTAATGATTCCCTCAGGACCACTCCTCCAAAATTAAGAATTATTATCTTTGCAATCCAAGGAGAGTCAAGTACAGGGTGCCCCCAATGTCCTGTCCCCACCAGGTTTCTCAAAAGGCAATTTTACTGCCTCAGATTCTAGCTCAGTTCTCCCTTTGAACAACATTTCATATCTGTAAATAAACCTTGGAATCAATTTGATAATACAAGGAAATATTAAACTAATATTCAATGTTTTTAAAAAACGCAACCAAAAACTAAATTAAATAGTTTTTATGGAAATATATGTTTTATCTCTTATAGAAAATAAAGAATTCTTTAAAAAAAAAAGAAAATGGAGACTTCTTAAGTGATGAGATACTAAGATACAGGTCTTGGAAATGTATTATTTTATCACGCTAACCAAGTCTCACAGAGAAAGAATAATATCTGTGTGATGACTATTTGTCCCTGGCCTTTGGGGGAGGACATTTGTAAGGCACTAGAGGAAGCAAACATCCTGGCTTCCCCATCGATTTTGTCACATTCCATCAAGAACAACTGGGCATGTGTGGATACCTCTTCCATTCACCAACGGTCTTGTTTGATGGGAGCGGCTCAGTTTTAGTAGATGGCTTGGTCTGGTCATCAGTCTGGCCATGAGGCCCACTATTCATATTGCCCTGTCCGAGGAGAATTTCTGAGCCTTCCAGGACACACATCTGCACCTTCACTAGGACTGTTCTTGCAAACTCCTAAGAGGAAAGCTAAGCCTGGATTTAGACTCATGTCTGGTTGGTTTTATTGTTGGTTGGTTGGTTTGGTATTGGGAATTAGACCCAGAGCCTTGGGCATGCCAGACAGAGCCTCTCTACATCTGAGCCGTGTCCCTAACCCTGGGCTCACCTCTTTATGCTACCAATGAACAGCATCCCACTGAACTTGCCACAAACTGAAGATTTCTATTTTGGCAGCCTACATAGTATCTTGGGAGTAACACTCAACAGCAAAAAGGGGGAAAACATGTCATGAAATTGTCTACTCATGGATTTACAGCAAGGGGCCACCCTTTTCAGCATTATGTGCTGGGCTGTATGACACTTTGAAAGGCCTTTAGTATAAAGTCCAACTTTCTGTTCCAAGATGTACTGGAGAGGGAGCTGGGAAGCTGCCCACCCACTCTGGCTGAGGGGCCTCTGGGCTGTCAAGACCACCAACCAGAAGAAAAAGAGGTGAAAACATTTAAGATTGTTTCAGACAATTTGTTTCTGGCCAGAGCCAGTCTCAGGAATTTTGCCAAACTCAAGGAATGAGAGGTAAGGGGGTGGGTGGGAAAATAGCACTTTGATGTTCGTCCAGGGTATGGAATAGAGACATTCTACGAGGGGGGGGGGTCTAGGTGTGTGTCTATAAAGTTTATGTGTTGTGTCCATGCTATTATATGATTTGCTTGGGGGTTACTTAATTAGGTTTTCTGTGTTTGCATATTTACTTAACCACAAAACAAATCATTAGAAGACTGTGACAGAAGTGGGCTAAGTTCACTGGTATAACCTGAAGATGTAAAGTCAGATATTTTCACTGGCCTTCTGTTGGTGTGTGTGTGTGTGTGTGTGTGTGTGTGTGTGTGTGTGTGTGTTGGGGTGTGCTTGGCAGTTCCAGGATCATAGTTTAGAGAACAGAGATGGAAGCAGAGATTCCCCAGCTATTGCGTACAGCCTCCCTCATTATCAATATCCCACACTGGACGGGAAGAGCGGCTAAAGTGGTCAACCAGCGCTGGCATGTTTATCAGCCACAATCCGTGGTGGAATCATGAGTTCACCCTGTGGTTTTATTGTGGCATTTCTGTGTTGTTCTGGCATTTCATACAAAATGTCTCCAATGCCCCCAAAATACTCAGTGCCTTAACTACCCTTCCCCTCAGGAGTCCCCCACAGTCCCAATCTCTCGCGCCTCCTCAGGTGTCCCTTCAGAATACCATGGACTTAGAGCCACACACAAAGTCTTTCAGAGTAGCATAGCTTCTTTTGCTTACTCAGTGGTATTTTAAGAGCCGGAGTAGCTGCTCAGTATCTGCTTAGTCACCCCTTGCTTCTCTCAGCTAAGTGCACTAGCTAAAACCAAGACTGTACCTTCAGGAGTGCAACAGGCTTTCTTATGTTAACAGTGGTGAGCTCACAGAACAGTCACATGTTTCCAATAATAGAGTGGGATCACGGGAAAAGGTCAGAGGCTGTAGACGCAACAAACTGCCACTGTTATGAATTTATTAATGATATCAGATCAGGGCCACACTTAACAAGATCTGTATAAGAACTTACATGATTTAAAGGTTTTGGTTCTGTCTAACTTCTACACTGTCTAAGGTAGGGACCAGAGAGTGCATCTCTGTTCTTACATACCCATGTACCTTTCAACCCTGAACAGGAGGACTGTGAGCATACATGTGCAATGACTTCATTCTGCATATCACCTGATGAAGGGCCTCTTTGGAGATAGGTGTGCTGACAATTGTCTACTACATGACATCTTCCTCCCACCTGCCCTCTTCCTCTTCGCTCCTGTTGCACTCACAGATCTCACAGCCCATTAAAATGGCTCAGGCTTTGGTAGTTTGTCTGCAACCGGGAAGGGGTGTCTCAGTATGCTTTGCTGTTCAACAAAGTCAGAACCAAACCAATGTTAACAGAAAGCCCCACACTACCTTCCAGACAGGGATCCGTGGCTCACCAGTCAACCTGAATGTCTGACTGGACAAGATACAAAATTACTCATAGGTAGTGCTCCCTCTGATTTCTCTCTGGGTTTCTGAAAGCATTTTCCTGCTATTAAACTTGTAGAGTCAACAGATGATATCAATCTTTGGGGTATCTACTAGATAATGATAAACATTAGTCTGAAGATAGCTGGAGTCTTGAGTTTTATTAGACTATCTAGTCTTTGGAATCTTGAGCACTTATTAGATACAGATGGAGCTTTAAAATTCCCTGAACAAACTGGGCTCTTTAACGGGAAAGTCTGATGCAAAAATGCTGCTACAGAAACTACATTTTGCTGAGTGACATAAAACCATCAAATTCCAACCACAAGTTAATTATCTGTTTAACATTCGTGGTATGTTTGTGACATTCCTTATTATTTTTAACTACAAAGGAACAGATTCAATTTTCCTTTTAAAAACCTTACTTGACCTTAATAAAGGGTTAACAAGAATTTCTGACAAGTATAATTTTAACTACATTGGACAGTGAAATGTTCTCCAAAGTGATGATAGTTGGGACAAAAACATATTAGTTAAAAATGAGGACTAATCAGAACTATTCCCTTAGGTAATAGCTATTCATTTTATAATGTGTAGCCAACTTTAGACCATACTAAATATGGTTCCCTTTGGATGGAGTGACAATGACAAATCTGTACCTGCTTCTCCTTTTAACTGCACAGTTTTAAATACAAGTCATGTGAAACCACAAACTTCCACATCTTATTCATCTTTTTAAAATTATTTATTTATTTGTTTGTTTATTTATTTATTTGAGACAAAGTTTCTCTGCAGTTTTGAAGCCTGTCCTGGAACTCACTCTTTAAACCAGGCTGGCCTCGAACTCACAGGGATCTGCCTGCCTCTGCCTTCCAAGTGCTAGGATTAAAGGCGTGCGCCACCACCACCCGGCTGTCATGTTCATCTTACACCATGTAAGAGAAATGCTCTCTTCCTGGGAATTCAGGAGAGACTCCACTCAGAGGACAGTGGAAGGGATAGTACAGCTGGTTTTGTCACCTAAGAGCTACCTATGGAAGGCAGATTTTCAACAGCCTCAGAGAGCTGTTCTGTACTTCCTCTCGGGCCCTCAGGACACACCGGAGACGTCACTTTGTTCCCTAACCCTGCCATTATGTTACTGCACACAGCTGTCACGTTAAATGAGGAAGACACCAGGGAGAAGCAGGGGATCCAGTCTGGTAGAGTGTTTGGCTGTTAATACAGATATGAGAAAGTGTCCTGCTGCGGGAGGGGCAGGCGCTGTAAGGCAGGCGCTTACTGCCATGAGGGAACACACGGAACCCTGCAGTCAGTCACTTCCCTCAAGCTCCGCTTGTCACAGGAGCCCGACTGAGAGGCGGAGCTCCGAGACCCACGGGATTAGCTGTTCCCCAGGCCATAGGACCCACGTGCAGAACGATCTGACGACAAGAGGACAGGTGAGGTTTTCGGGGGAGGGAGGTTTCATGCACACATAGGTTATGAAGATGGAAAGGTCACTCTCGAAGCATTGTTAAACTAGACTGAAGAGCAAGTCAGGCCCCAGTGCCCCTGCTCCCCATCCCACCACTGACCCAATGGATGAGGTTTCTAGTTATTCTCATCTGGACTGCTGGCTCAGCTGCCTTAGACCCTGGCCTATGTTGTATTATGAAACTCAGTTCAGTTTTCAGGGAGTAAATTATACAGCCTGCAGTCCACTCATGCCGAGCACATAATTTGATGAACATACTCTCACATGTCTGTGTAATGACACCCCAGCCCAGCACATGGAGGGGGTCCAGCATAGCTGATGGCTTGTGTCCCTCTTGCTGCTTGGGTCCTCTCTACTCAAGGCTAATCTTTATTTAGCTACCAACTATAGGTTTATATAACCATGTTTTGAATTTCATATAACTGGAGCAGTACAGCCTATATTCTGCTCAGTGGTTTATTTTTTTTAAACGACTCATTCATGCTGTTGCATGCATTGACATGTGCTCCCACGGTTACTGGGGAGTGACTTGTTATATAGCACAATTTTGAGTTCAGGTAGATGTGTGGTCTTTTATGGAAGTCAATACTTCTCTGTTGGCCAAACCCATGTGCTATACCTTACACTGTTATCTTTGGAGTCTATAATGCTAGAATGACTTAAAAGCATTGTCTGGCGTGAATTCCAAGATCAACTTATTTTCTAATGAAATCCGCCATTCAGAGCCCACGCTGAGTAGCGGTCCTTGGCATTCATTCTTGAGGTGCTCAGGGAGAACTCTGAAGTGAGAGATTATTTTCATGGATTTAAGTACAGATATAATAAATTGCCCCAAGGTTATGGTCAGAGGTTAGGACAGAGCCAACGGAGGACTCAAGAGATGGAAAAATGAGGTGGGGATGGGAGGAAGAGACCTGGTGTCCGCCTGCTGCTAACTCGGCTCAGGTGCTGCTGCCTGGCCCCTGCCACCTTTCTTTCCCATTATGGAGGAAGGGGGGAGGACTGGCATGCACAAGTTTTCCAAAGCAGAGCCTGCATCTGTGAGCTCTGGGAGGTCTTTCCAGATAGCCCAGCCCTCTGACAGGTGTGCTCACTGAATGCGGCTCACACCAGCTCTTCTAGAGCTTGCTTCCTGAGCAGTTACTAGGATCACACAAACGCACAAGAAAGGTGTTGTGAGAAGAGTTCCTTGGCTGGGATCGGCTCATGTGGGGCTCCTGGCTGCTGGGGATAATGACAGCGAAGAGGATTCAGATCCCAACTCCTAGTGTCATTCTGAAGGCATTTACTCTCTTAGCAAGGACTTTGCCCTCAAAGGCAATGCAAATCATAGAAGTTGAAGGATTTAGGAATGACAGAAAGATCCCGGTGGGTCTGCACCTACCAGCTGGAAAATTCTAGAACACAGAAAAAGTGCTGGGGCACACCTTCATTTCAGCTCTAACTTTGGCCTTGTAAGTCACCCCCCAAGGGGGTCAGGATTCCAAGAAACCAAATACTCAGAATGTGGACCCCAACAAGCAGTCAAAACTCCAGGGTAGACCCTTCCACCAGGAGCCACAGTGAGCTGCAGCGCTGCAAGGTCAAAGCTGGCACCCACACTTCTTAAACTGAATTCCTGGAGCCAAGGAAGCTGTCAAGAGACCTGTACCAGTGATAAAATTAAAGTGGCTCATGGGGTCAGGACCAAATCACAGGATAACCACAGCGAGTTTTGGTTTAAAAATGGGGTAAGATGATTCATCTTTTTATTAAAACAAACAGATCTAGGAATATGAAGAAAACTTCTGCTACTGCTGTCTTCTGTGCTTGTCCCTCATTCCCACCAAGTGAGCCAGGCACAGTGGGCTGTGAGTGACTTGTGCTAATGTCACCATGGTTCGGAAAAAGAAGTGCATTCAGATGGTCTCAATGATACCAACACAAGCCCCCCCCCCAAAAAAAAAAGAAGTAGCAGACAGGGCCAGCTGTCCTGCAATTCAGAGTAGTATTGCAGTCCCTAACCTCATTGTTAAGTACAACACAGCTCTTAGAATTCAACCCTCCCCCCTTTACTTTGTGAGTAAAAATCTAAGCACGCAGAAGAAAAGTCAGTTCTGAATGGCACGCTTTTTATAACTCAGCAGTGGAGTGAAAGGACGGGAATTTTCCACTAGCTTCCATTCGAACAGCCGTGCATGCAAGGCAAAAGGGCTGCAGAGGGAGGGCAGACCTCCAGAATTGCAATTAATTATGGGAAAATGATTCAAGGACCTTGTAGTTTCACCACAAGCATTTGTAGAATCATGCTGAAGCTTTACTTTCAATATAGCTGTGGTCCTCAGGTCAATTCAGCTTTTCTGCATAACTCAGAGTTCCACAATTGTTCACCCACAAATGAGGGAGGATAGGACACGTGCAAACTATAAATCCTAAGCAGCAATGGGTAAGGCCACCCCTTGAAAGCTGATGCCCATGCTGTACGTCCACCTACCACCCAAGCGAACTGGCCCAAGGGCGAGCACAGGATCCCATGGCACCAGCACACTGCTCTGAGAACATGCTACCAAGTCCTCGATGCTTGGAAAAGCTCTTACCTAAAGAGGACAGAGCCTGCCAACGAACTCGCAAGGACCATGATTGCTGTTTTTATCTTTTTACTTTTCGAGACAGGGTTTCTCTGTGTAGCCTTGGCTGTCCTGAAACTGGCTTTTTAGTTCAGGTTGATCTTGAACTCACGGAGATCCTTCTGCCTCTGCCCCCCAGAAGTTAGAAAAATATTGAAGCCTAAGGCTTTTGCTAAAGTCTAAGGTGACTCAATAGTTCTGTTTTGTGTTTCTAGCTTTCCAACCAGCATGCAGATAGCAACTAAAGGCAATATATTAATTGGGATATTTAAGGAAAGGGGAGGGAGGGCTGGGATTCCATCACACCAAAGACAAGGCTCTGTGCAATACACTCCCAATTTCCTCAGTTCTTGGCACCCAAAGTATCTCACTGGTTACTGTTACTGTTTTTCACAGCACCTGTAGGTTGAAAGGAATACCTAAGAGATGAACTGACTGATATATTAGGTCCAAATACTTAATAGTAACTTTATTAAGACATAAATGCACATAACCTGTAAGAAATAAATGATGTTTCATTAAGTTTTTTTTTTTGAGATAAAGTATTGCTATGTAGCCCAGGTTGGCTTCAAACTTGTCTCAGCCTTCTGAAAGGATTTGTTTCTTAAGCATGAATGGAGTGGACATAGCCTGTAGGTACTGCACTGCTTCTTTGGAGTCAAAGTGGATACTGCCTCTGTATGTTCTGGTCCATCTTCTTTCCTGAGGGGCTTGCTTTCTGCAACAGTGCCACCAGAAACTCAGCTTTGCAGAGGGACAATTAGCCCTTATAACTGAAGGACCCAGAACACAGTTCTTCCAACAGTTAAGAGTTGAATGTAGTGGGTTTTCCTTGAGCATTTTCATCTCCCCTCCATAGTGTTATCTGTTTACAGAAACTCATTATATAGTGGGAGGATGACCACAAACCCATGAGCCTCCCACCTTCGCCTTCTAAGTGCCAGGATTGCGGGTGTTGGTAACCATGACCAGTTTATGCGCTACTAGGAACTGAACCCAGAGCTTCATGCACACCAGGCAAGCACTGTAACAACTGAGCTCCGTGACCAGCTCTACAGTGTTTCTATGCAGTTTTCCCAACGAGGAAAACTAAAGCTTCATGGAAAGCTTCAAGAATGCTGGTCCAGTCAGAAGTGCAGGTGAAGTGAGCTGGGACTCACCTGTCCTGCAGAGGCACCCGCAGGACAGCTTCCAACAGGTGGAACCACCCCCTAGCCACACTCAGTCCTGGCACAGCAGTTTCACTCAGGTTTCCACACTGCCACTCAAAAGCGCGACACACTTAGTGTGCTGGAGGAACTCAAGACAGAATTAAATTCAACCAGTTCGTTTATTTCACTTTCTTGGAGCACTGTGGCCTCAGAGTTGGGCACTCGGCAAAGCCACCATTCATAGCATAGCTTATGTTCTCCCTGCACTGAACTCCATTGAAATGCAATGCATGACTCAGACATTTATTTATTTGTTATTTATTTTTAGACTAATGGGAACTGTATGAATTCTTTCTTGGGCTTCCAAGGGCACATGCCTTTTATGCTTGATCCGGAAAGAGTCATAGTTCGGAATGTGAAATTACTAATTTACCTAACTGCATCCTTTAACCCTCCCTGCACAGCGAGAATGGTTTCCTCCACAGTTCTCAGGGAGCGAACGCAGATTCCCAAGCAAACTCTCCAGGCATTATGTAGA